>ML780856.1:235760-258506 GCA_009831015.1 Picea engelmannii | reverse complement strand
TACACACTCCTAGGTCTACTATACAATTATCAACACTAGGTCCTACCGCTTGTTTTTCCCCCGAAGCCATCTCGACTTGTTTAAATTCATCATGCTCGTAGGCTGCCAACCCACTCTTTTCTAATGCAGATGGTGAAATGAAACTATCTATCGCACCAGAATCAAACAAAATATTAACATTGATATGATTTAGCGTACCTGATGACTCCACCACCGCGGATTGATGTTCGGCCTGGCGGTTATTAACCGCTGTGTAAATCTGGTGGCTGCTACTTGATCTCCCCATTGGTGCCTTTCCTTGTCTATACACAAACCTTGATTGTAACTCTGGGCAGTCACGCTAGTAATGGGGTCCTTCGCACTACCAATAGGTAACACGAGATTGAACTGGTGCACTGTTATGTGACTATCTCTGAAATGAGTTCCTTCCCCTGGAACCCCTGTTCCTACTCGTTGTTCCCTGAGATGGTCGTGGACCTGTCTACGTCGTTGGCGATGAACAATATGTTGCACTTGCTGCCATTGAAATCCCTGTGGCTACTGTCCTTGGCGTGACTCTGTTACCATATGGTGGTGGCCTTGAGCCCCCTCCCCTAGGAAATGTCCTCGGGGCCTTCCCTACGAATCCAGGGCAATGCAGAAATGTCGGTCTTGTACCCCCAGTTAAGTTCATGTGTTCCTCCGCATAACGCGCATTTTTCACCACTTCCCCTACTGAAGATGGTTTCCACATCCACACCATAGCTCTTATCTTAGGGTTCAATCCATAGATGAAGCGCTCTGCTTTTCGTTGGTCATTATCCATATACAAAACATATTTGACCAGTTTCATAAATCAGATCTCATATTCTTCTACAGTTCTATTTCCCTATACTAAGGCATGAAATGCCCCTACCTGTTGTTCCTCGTAGTATGCTGGTAGATATTTCCTTTGGAACCTCTCCTCGAAAAGTTCCCAAGATACTGTGTCTGGGGTAAGGTGCAGTTGTCTTTCCAAGTTGCCCCACCATTTCAAGGCATTGTCTCTTAACTGAAAAATTGTGATCTTTGCCTTTGAGTTGGATGCATAGTCCCTTAAGGAAAAACACCTTGTCATGCCTTCCAACCATGCTTCCACGCGTTCAGTGGTGCGACCCCTGGATAACTCTGGAAGTTTGATCTTCTGCAATTCTCGCGTGATGTCTTCGGGTGGAGGTCCTCCCCCTAAATACCTTGATGCTTCTGGATTACCCATTCCAGATGGTGGGGGTTCCACTTCATTCCCTGCCGGTTGTTGTCCCTTTAAAGTCTCGTTAATGGCTTCCAACAAGCGCAGTATGAGAGCTAGTTCGGGCGCTGGTGGTGGTGGCGCTGGTGGTGTTGGCAGTGCTTACGACGACGCTCCCCTGCCTCGACTCCCTTGAGTCCTGACCATCCTGTATGCTTTAACCTGCATCACCCAAAGTTGTCAGGGTCAGTTCCAGGATGTTTCAAATTGGTGCTACTCAAACTAGAAACAGGGTTAGGCGTAAGTTTTCTTTACTTGTCTGTAAACAGACATTACTCCTTTAGGGGATTGGCTTGGTTAGGGTTAGGATTAAGCATCTAAGCTTGATTTCTTCGCCCCTATGAAAAAAAATATTGGTTCCCTTGCCTTGTAGCTACGCTAGCCTTGCACCATACTCGCTAATTCCTATGCTTACTCTCTTAGTGCATATGTCGCCTCCTTCCCCGCTTGTCCTAGTCTAAGTCTTTTAACTTTTCACTTACAACTAAATATCCTCCGATGCTTGACTCCTGAGCTTTTCCTTGGCGCGTAGTGTTGTCATTGTTGAATGTTGCATTGAGATTTAGCGTTGAATTGACTGGTGGAATGGAGGGGAGAGACTTGGCACTTGGCTCGATGGGTTGTGTGTACGATCTCATGAGCTTGGCGCTTGGATAATCGGAGATTATTCTTTAGGCTAGTACTTTCCCACTATTGATAATTAAATTATTCATATGTGAATTTATTTGTAAAAGTGATATGTGTGGTGGGTTGGTGTTATTGCTCTTCTTAAGGCGCTACGCTCGGTGGGTGGTCTTGGGTTCAAAACCCTTGGACCTCTAAAATTTTAATTTAATTAATTAATCATAATTACTTTTAATTAATTAATATACTTAGTTTTAATTTGCTGCATATATTTAAATATATGTATGTATATTATATTATATTATTAAATTTATGATTTAAACCATTGAAATTTAAATTTAGTAATAATTTAAAAAGTTAATTTAAATAAATAAATATAAAATAAAATAAAATAAATAAATAAATATATAAAAAAAAAATCAAATCGGGCACGCATGACGCCCACGTGCCCGCTTCCTCCAAAATAATCCTACACCTACCTCTCCAAACCCTAAACGCGTCCTTCACTTCTGCGTCCTTCCTCTGCCACCTCTCCACTTTGCTATGTCCCTCTCGGCAGGCTCAATGCCCATCTCTGAGCACTGGTGCTTGGGCGATGGCTTCTGTGTATTATGTTTTGCATTTGGCTTGGAGGTGAATGAGCTCTCTCATTCCTCTGGTTGTTGCACGCTCCATAGTTCCTTGTGGGATTCATGTTTCAGTGCTAGGCTTGTATATTGTTTTGTTTCAGATGCAGTGTGCACAAAGAATTCCCCGTGGGATTCTCCTCCTCGACAGTTTAGCATTTGGCACTGGGATTTGTATTATATGCCAGGTGCTTGGCTGGTGCGTTGGCTATTGGTTTTTTTTGGTTTTATTAATTATATTTTTTTTTTTTATAAATAAAAAAAAAAAAATTGTGTTTGTGCAGCTCCTCGGCCATGGCTGGGCACCACGTTCGGGTTGTGGGAGCTTGATTTCGACTTCCACACCGAGCTCTTCCAGCAGTAGAAAAGCAATTGCAGGGATGCCAATGTTCTGGGTCGATTTGGGGGGGGTTATGAGTTTGCATGGTGTTGCTGGCCATTGGACGTGTAGAGCATAGTGGGTTGATTGATTGTGGATCTAGCTAAAGCTGAGGACACGAAGGCAACAAAGAAGATCATCGACTGTTGCAGCAAAGGGTCACGTGGGTGTGGGTTGAGGCATGTACGAGCATAGTGGAGCCACCTCGTGGGCTCCTCCCCATGTGGTATGGTGCCTTGACCTTGGGTGCTTTGTGCTGGCCCTCGATTTGTGTGTTTTGTGCTAAATTTCTAAACATCCTTTCTGCCAGAGAAATTGAGTGGTTTAAGAAATTCCACCATTTGACTACAACCTATTACAAGAGGTTTCGATGATAGCCTTTGTTAATCAGTTTGCTACTCACTGCACTAGTTGTTGTCAGTCTTACAACATACACGTTCTGGGCAGCAAGAAGAGGTCATGACTTCAGTTTCCTTGGGCCCATTTTGTTTTCAGCAATCATGGTACTTATTTTCTTTGGTCTCATTCAGGTATGTCCATCAATTTGATCTTTTCTAGTCCATTTTCAAAAATTTTATTTATTTCTTGCTACTGACGTGCAATTGGAATGTATTTATAGGCCTTTTTCCCATTGGGAAAGATTTCAGTGACAATATACGACGCACTAGCTTCCATAATATTTAGTGCATATATTGTTTATGACACAGACAATTTGATAAAACATTATACTTATGATGAATACATCTGGGCTTCCATAGTGCTCTATTTGGACATCATCAATCTTTTCTTATCCCTCTTAACACTTTTCCGATCTATTGAGAACTAGGCATGCCGATTGCAAATATGTAAATTGCTTCATTCTGCATAGGGTGAAAATGTATTCTCTGGAAGAAACATTGTTAATATATATATGGTGATTTCTTATGTTTAGCAGAAATGTTGGATTTCTGAAATTGATCACGTTGAGTGAAATGTCTTGAAGTAATAGTACCATGCCTGTGATTTTTCTGTTATAGGATTTTGTTTTTGGACTGATCTTTCTTTGCCTCATTTCTCTTTTATAGAGTGGTGCTAAAACACTTTTGGATTCGTGCCACAATTACTGCATTTCATGCACTTATTAGATCGTGTCTTCTATGTAGCGATCCAGGTATTTTTTTTTTGCAGTTTCGTTCATCCATTCATATATGTATGTCCTCAATGGCCTTTTTTTTTATGGGGAAGAATGTCACGTTTTCCCAGGCTGCAAAGAGGTCAATTATGATATTGTTTGTTCCTAACTGATCCTATTGAAAAATTAATGCTCCGGGGTATTATGTTGCCTGTTTGTTTAGGTGGGCTTCAAATGGATGTTTAGAATACCCTTTTTTATAGTCTGTGATGATCAGGGACTATAACTAGGATCAGCCTTAGAGTCCATCATACATTTCTTTAGTTTCGCAAGATTGCATTATGAGAGTGCTACAATTATAGCCCACAGGCAAAATATTTGGATGGTCTATGCCCCTGGCTCCAGTCAGTTGTCCAGGCAACATATCTCTGGAAATAGTAGGCATAGTTCCCAAGGCTCTACCCAAGTCTGGTGGTACAGCCTTTGGCCGTGTCTTTTAAGCCATTGTTACTATTGGAAATGAAAGAGATGGTTGGGAGGTAATTATAGCTTGTTTGGGAGGTATTCATAGTTTCTGAAGAGCTACCTACGATGAGGAATGGCCTACTTATACTGTGAGACCTAATATGGGCTTGATATTGTCATCAAAGAACCTACATCTAGATCAAAGCTTACCTCGAATGCAAATTAAAAGTCCTCCTCTGGTTTTGTTTTTTTGTGGAGGGGACTGAAAGGGATTTCTAGCTTCTTTCACTTGAGTATTCTTGGATGAGGTCCCTTTAGAAGACTCCTCTTCTTGGTGGGTGTATGTAGGTGGGTAGGTAGGCCCTTAAGGCTCCAGATTTCAAACAAATATCTCTGATACCATATGTAGTAGCTGTAAAAATACAAAATTTAATTTGATTTAGCATATAATTCTTTTTCATACAAAAATAATTCAATCACCAACATATGACCATATGATATCCGACAAAAATTAAAATTGTATCCACAGCATAAGAATTACTTAATAGAATAAATAAATTACCTCTCCCTGATGCTAATTCCCCCGTCGATCTGGTTGTTCGTTGTTGAACTGTGTCAAACACTGACCAAAACCATGTTTCCACCCTACCAACTAGGACAGCTTCCTAGCTCCAGGATACCATATGGATATCCTGGCCCCCGTGCCCAAAACCCCCAGCAAACCGGTGCACCCTGTAGTAATCCTTCCCGACTACAGAACTCAAACTCCTCTGTGAAAATCCAAGAGAACCCTCCAAAATGATCGTCTCCCAAACAAGTAGAATGATAATCCCCTTCTTTCGTAAACCTCCTCTGCTCATATCCCTCCTTCACCGCCCTTTCTCCTCATTTATTTCCTTATCCATCCATTCATTGTCTTATCCCTTTATTAATTCTCCTTATGCGATTATTAATGCTCCTTATCCCCTCCGTATATGTAATCCTTTAATTTAAACAATTAAATTTATTAACCCTTTTAAATTTATTACCCTATTCATTCAATGTGATAGGTAATTAATTTAATTAATTAATTAATCAAAATTATAATAATTAATTAATTAATAAATATTTAATTAATATTATTATGCCAATCTTTGTTTAGTTAAAACCATGTTAAGACAATTAATCACCTAATTAATTTTTTTACTTAATAATCCCTAAACATATATTCTACTAGGGTTGTTACATTAAGGGCTATTCCATTTTCCCTGCAACTTTTTTCATCTTCTCCCTCACGGGAAGCTTCTGAAAACTATCAATTTTACCACAGGATGATTCATCGAGGAGAAAAATGCAAGGATCCTCCATGCCGCGGAACCCGTGCCTGTGCTTGTGGCAGATACGTTCAATGTTTTGTCCTGAAGAACTGGGTCCAATTTCTAAGGATAAATGTACAATACTCGGTGTTTTTAATTTTTTTTTAAATGGATTTTCTATTAAAAAAAAATTCCTTGGAGTCTTCGTTGTTGCTTCTTTTATGGATTTAATGCCTGTTCTCATTGGCATGGTTCAATGGTCTCGTAGTTCTTCAATATTATTTTTACTTAGGTTATTTTTTCTAAGATGGAACATCTAACAATTATATGACAATGTACTGTTTCAATCCACCAGGATTTTATGCAAACAAAAAATGGATTACACACAATTTCAAACCAATGTTCAATTCTATTCATAATGCAGATAGAACATAGCAATACCAATGTACAATGTTGTAGCAAAATCATCATTCTTGTTTCTAGACATGTATTTATTAGTTTTTAATGCTAACAATCCATAATGCAAGAAGTTTAATACTTAAGTTAATATGTTACGGTCATGGAAGAATGTATCAAGAACACACTTACACCCACACGTTCCAATAAAATCTAATTTTCAACAAAGTATTTCCTGACAATTAGTAGAAAATGAAGTTTAATATTGAAGTTAATATGTTCCAGTCATGGAAGAATGTATCAAGAACATACTTACACGCACAAGTTGAAATAAAATCTAATCTTCAACAAAGCATTTGTTGACAATTAGTAGAAAATGATGGTTTTGCAACAATGGGGCTTCTTTGAAACCAATTTTTGCTTACAAAAACTGCCCTCTACCTTTCTATTTTCCCACTCTTTTATCCCCTGTAGTTTCTCTTCCTGGTTACTTAATCGTTTTTTTCCGAAAATGCCTTGCTGTACAACTTGGAGGATTCACGTGTTTCCACTAAATGATTCCCCTTTCTCTAAATTGGCCCTCTATTATTTCGTGTCCTACAAGTAGCACCCAGAGTTCCGTGATATACAAATCTATTTTTCTGTGACCTCCAAACAACATTCAGAGCTCCGCGATATAAAAATTGACACATGGGCTCCAGGGATGAAGGGCTCAAGATTGCCATTGTTTACGGATGGAAAAGTGCTAAAATGAGCCATACCACATTTGCATCATAGAAGATATATTAAAGGGTAAAGCATTTCCTCTATAGTTCTGTGTCCTACAAACAACACCAAGAGTTCCTCATTATACAAATTGACAACTGGACTTGCGGGTTGGCTGGCTAAAAAAATGACTCGGAGTTCTGCGATATACAAATTGGGAGACAAAGCATACAACCAAGAACCAAGTAAATTCACAGATCATATTCCTAGTCGTTGTTTTATGTGCCCGCCACCTTCGCTCTTCTTTCCAAGTATATATCTTGGCAGGAAAATGGGATATCTATTACAGATGTGAATATATTGGCCCTTATTTTTCGTCTTTTATACTTAGCCAAATATTTGTTTCTCTTTTCCTTGAACTTTATCTTTCTTGTCACTTATTCATTTTTTCGAAAATGTCTAGTTGCACGCATGGGAGGACTTGCAGGTTTACGCTTGCACTCATGATATTATATCGCGACATCGACCGAACGCTTCCCCATTCCATACCCAGACACTTCTATGACCACGGATTCCCGGTAGGTAGGCTCTAGATTGGACTTCTATTTTTCCATGACCTGCGAACAGTACCATCACTTCTGCGGTATACAAATTTACAACTAGACTCAGATCATACCATCTTCCATATTACGGTCTACCTATCATGCCCTCTTCCATATTACAGTCTACCTATCATGCCCTCTTCCGTGGTATACCTTTTTCACTGAAAACTTCTGATAAGTATAATTTAACCATCGGGTCCTCATGCCTTTTGTGGAACTATTGTCACCCCATTTTGAAGCTCATCTGTCCGCTTTCCATACTTCGCCATTTCTTCGAATTTCTTTCACGGATCGTCGATTTGGTGGGTTCAATAAATATTCAGTTCCTAATCGTTGTTTCATGTGCCTGCGCCCTTTTTTAATTAGCAATTAGCAATTATATATAATATCTTATTTCTAGGCATGCAATTAGAAAGCGTTAATTTCAAACATCATGTAATACCATTTGTGTATCATCGGGTTTCTCTGTTCATGAAAACTTCAATCCTCTCTTCCGATAACGAGTCTTCCCAATTGTTTCCTTATTCCATACTTAGCCACTTTGCAGGAATTCTACAAATATACAAATTGGTCGTTGAACTGCCCCATCATGTTCTCTTGCATTTTACACATTTTGCAGTAAAAAAATTTGATACATAAAATTTGACCGTGGAACACTCGCCTCTCTTGAGTATCCCTGTAACCCTTTTTTGAATCTCGTATGTCCCCTTTTCAGACCTTTCCATTCTTTCCTTTCTCTCCCCCATCTCCGTGACCTTCGCACTTGTCTATAATAAAAGAAAAAAAATGGTTTATATATATATATATATATATATATATATATATATCTTGTTTCCAAATATGAAATTATTGACATTTAATTATAACAACTCATCGTGCAGGAACTGTATATATTGTCATTGATGTGCGAAAGGCTCGAGGAGATCGCCTATTAATGAGCATTAAACCAAGATTTGTGAGGTTTTATATTATCCCTTCCAAGTGTTGATTTCAAAATCATGAAATGTCATTCACACATTGTCGCCTTGGCACATTCACAAAACCTTCAATCCTTAATTGCTCTTTTTCTTACCCACCACCTTCACATTTCTAAATATGCAATAAGTAAGCTTTACTGCTAACAGTTCATCATGCACCACCCATATACATTGTCACTAATCAGTGAAAGGCTCGAGGATCTTTCCCATTCATAATAATTTAACCAAGATTTAGCGGAGAGTTACATTATCGTCTCTAAGTGTTCATTTCAACCATTGTTTGGAGAAAACCAATGCTCTCATAAACCTATGGCATCATCTCGACAACAGTTCTGTGAAGATATAGTGAAATTCTTCGGGCGCAAGGACAATAACTTCCAGTGGTCCATGGCATATTATTATTACTCAACCTCTGTTGCAGAGAACCAAGTAATTTGGACCTCTGGGATTGCTCGTGTAGGTTGTGTCCCTGAGTTTTTTTACTGTAAGGACCTGGTCTCTTGGTGCACCAATAAATTAATTTAAGACAAAAGAATTATTCCATTGCAGGACCACTCTTATGTTTCTTTGCCACCTTAGGACTTCCGCCAGATGTTAATATTGTCAGAGCCAACATTGACATTCAAAGGAGAATATTGAAAATAGTTCCTAGAAAAGTATAATAACGGGTTGGACCTCTTGCCCCATTTATTGAAATACCTGATTCTAGTTCTTGAAGATATCACAATCTTGCAGGTTAGTTCATTTAGAAATCCATTTCGCAAAATTTCCTGGTTGTTTACAAGAATAACAGGACAAGAGTCCACAACAACTCTTTCCCGGATGGCTCTTTATATTTTTTATTTCACAGTCAACGAACAAGCCATTTTTTATTGGGTCAAGTTAATTTCCCATGAAATATATTCCCTATTGTCAAGCTTCAAAAGGGAAAATAAATTTTATATGTCATCCTACTTAGTTTTTGCGATAGCAGATTGCTATCAGTTCTGACAATTGTCTCTGTCCAAGAATGTCAACTGTGAATTCGACCCAGTGATGTTCCGGTACCAGGCCTTGTGGAAGACAAGGCTTCCCACTTTTTTTATGAGGTTTTTAATGGCTTCATGTCTATTTTAAAAGTTTTGTTGTTAGGATAATATGCTCCCTGCATATCTGAAAAGGAAACCAGTTTTTTGGATAGGAAGGGGACACTTGAACATTTGGATAATTACACTGTGATAAGAATTTTTGGCTCCATGGAAAAACCTACTCTCCTTCCATGTCACATTACGGACATAATGTTTGTTACAGAAGTATAATGGCAATACAACTACTGGTTGCATCTATTTCAAAAGAAGAGAAAAAATAGTTCATTCCTATACCTTGGAAAGTAGGGGAGTTTGTGTCGAAAAGTGTCAACAAAATTGATAAATTCGCAGTGCATTATACCATCTTCAACCTGAGATATGATGAAATCATAAGAGGGTTCGACCATGATAATATTTTTCGACAACATTTACAAACACTTGGCCTCGACGATTGTTTTTTCAAAAAACACCTACCCGAAAATAGAGACACTGGCGAAAATGCTCCTGTTTCTGATGCCGACAACCTAGACATAGTGCAAAGCTGCACTAAATTGTACCTGAAACAGGGGAAAGGCCTCGGTGACAAGAGTATTAAATCAACAAATAACACTCCAAAAAGTACAACATCCTAGACCATCGCTCCAACAGCCCACCACAAAAACAAAGAAACTCAAAGTTATTCAAACAAAGGAGGATATAACAACCCTTTTCACTCTAAAATTGATAGTTCTCACAATCTTCCAGTAGACAAAAAGAGAAAAAAAAATGTTGGACAGGTGGAAGAGCTGGAAATTCAGAGTGAGAACATGGAACTTGACATTGATCTGGATAACATGCTCTGCTACCTTCATCAGCCTAGAGACGCCATCCACCATAGTCATCTAATGCACATATCAGATACCAAAAAAATTGATGAATATGAATCCTTCGTGTTCCAGAGCATTGTTTTTGACAACCAGTCAAAAAAATTGATAATTGAGGAAAAAGGTGTAAAAAATAAGAAAGGAAAATCTCGTGCAGAGGTTGACCTTGCCAACATGCGGTCGTCCCAAACATTTCAACTTCACAATGCGAGTGGACATGCATTTCATGATTCCATTGGAGGAATCGAGGCGGAGAATGCTAGACTGAAGGACTGGGTCAAGGAATTGGAAGAGGCTTTGATTCCTATGCCATTGCTTGTCAATCCTTTGGCAATAGCTAGCCTGCCACTTGTGGAGCCAACTTAAATGCATCCTCCAACCTCCTCGCATCTTGTAGAGGATATGTGGAGAATAATATCAAGAAAAGAATGGAAATGGTTACCAAGGCGTGGAAAACATCACAAACCATCACTTCCCTTGGAACCAGGGAACATAGTTTGATCGAACAATTTCAAGTGGAGTTAAAAGATGAATAAAATTTATATTTAAACACGGTCCTTCCTTTTGGCACCATTGTAAAAAATATGAAATAAACAAAAAGAAGACAACAAGATCTTCCATCCAAAAACTGGATTGATCAATTAAATGCATGCTGGAAAGAAAAAGTGAAGAACCTGCATCTCATTGTTCAGTCATGTGAACAAGCCATATCAAATAAAGATAAAGTATTCACAACGTTATCAAGAATAAACTTAGCTAGAAAGACCAACGACTTACAATACCCCGACTTAATCTCAAAATCCTTCCCTTTCACTAGGGAAGAGTTCGATAAACAGGTTCATATGTTTAAGGCGTTGTCTTTGGAAAATTTTTACAGCATCCTTGAATATGATCATGCTCACGTCGACAATTGGCTAGTCGACTATTTAGTACAAAATGAGGAAATTCATCAGGCTCTATGTAATATTTCTATCAACTACCGGGAATTACAAAACGATATTTTCAACATAAAAATATAGAATGATATGAACACCACCCCAATGAGAAGCTACATTGAAGAATGGCTTGAAAGGGAATTGATGCAGGCCGCCGACAAAAGTCAACAGGAAGTTGCCAGGATTCCAACAGTCGTCGACGACATCAATGAAATGGTAGTTGTAAGAAAATATCCAAAGGGCTCATATGTACCATCACTCTAAGTCTAGTAACTGCATCCTGCTTTGTTTATCAACCCTGTTATTCCACTTTTTTAAATAGAAATGTGTAGGCAAACACTTATACCTTGCAATTTATTTTTTTGCAGGTATTGCATTCTATCTTCTTTCTACAGTCATGTTTCTTGTACATATTTCTCTAATGTTCTACGGGAGCCCCAATCCTATTCTACATGACAAAAGCATTGAAATTTCCATTAATATGTAACAGACTTTTATTTTTTTATATATTTCAAATTTTCCAGTAGTATGTAAGAAACTTTTATTTTTTGAAATATTTCAAATAAATTGTTTTCTTATCTCCTTTTAAATTTATGGCTTCATACATTTTTTATCTTCCATTAGTCTATATGAAAAATGCATTTAAACTTCCAAAAAGTTTCTTCCACTATGAACAAATTTGTATTTTGTTATATACTTTACAAAAATAAATGGTGCTCTACATGCCAAGCATCATTTACTGCATGGACAAATTTCCAATTTTTTTCTTCCACTATGAACAAATTGTATTTTTTTATATACTTTCAAAAAATAAATGGTTCTCTACATGCCAAGCATCATTTACTGCATGGATACCACCTATGCTTCAAGCTGCTTCCCACATCTTCATTGCAGTTTCCTATCTTTAGAATTTTGTTTATGTTCTCGAAAAACATTAAGAGAAGCTTTCCAATATCACCATACTTTTGTTGAGTTAAGAAGTTAGGAAGGTTGGTAGTCTGACAAATATTTTGAAAATGAGATATAATATGGGT
This sequence comes from Picea engelmannii, assembly GCA_009831015.1. NCBI lineage: Eukaryota > Viridiplantae > Streptophyta > Pinopsida > Pinales > Pinaceae > Picea > Picea engelmannii. Next base: position 246,160 of record ML780856.1, on the reverse strand, counting down.
ATAGGCTCGACATTCTAAGAGAAAGTGCTTTTCATCTTCAACCTTCTTAGTGTCACAAAGGTGACACACTCTTTCATCCCATGGCGTTTTAGGAATTGACCAACACCTAGTTTCACTATGGAGCTCGTGATAATTTGTTCTTATCTTAGCAATGTTTTTTTTTTCTTTACACTTGGAAAAAAAAATAGATAATTTTGACCTTCTATATTAGGGTTGATTACATCCTTATAATACCTTAATTTTTTTTTCCCTCTAACTCTTTATCACACCACATTTTCTCCTTAAATTTTTATTTGACATTTTTTTTAATAGTATCTTTATTCTGTAAAATGGTGTCTTCCATGATTCCCCAATAGTTTAGCCAAGACTGGGCATCTTTATGCCATCCTCTCTTGATTCGATGGTGGTTATGAATCAATGTTGAAGAAATTTTAGGAAGCCTCTTCTCTTCCATGTTGTTCAACTTGTTCTTATACATTAGGTATCTAGTAATAACCATGCTCTCAATGGGGGGAAGGATTTTTTCTAAGAGGGGGATGGGATAGGGTGTATTTCCCTTAATTTTGAGATTATAGGTTACACAATTCTTTTGTATTTTCTCTATCTTTCTCCAGGATTCACGAGAGATACTACAACCCCAGACTTCACATCCATAAAGAATAATGGGTGTAACAAGAGTCTCAAAAAGGAGTTCCTTCTTATGCCAACTCCAAAGATCGGCTGATTTACAATTGTTCTCAAGCCCATAATAATTTTTCCATCGCCCAATAATCATTTTCTCAATGTTATAATTCCAATTGAGCTTGTGGTCAATATCAATTCCAATATATTTGTATGAAGTCACTTCCTCCAAGTTTTTGTTGTCATATACGAAGATATCATAACGGATCTTATTGGATTTAATAATCATGACCTTAGTCTTATCAGTATTAACATTCATACCCACATTGGAGCAAAAATCCTTGAGGATTCTTAGTTGGTTTTCAAGATCATGGAGACTCCTTTCCATAAGAACGATATCATTTGCATAAAGAAGAAAATTTATGACTATACTAGTGAGAGTAGGGCCGACACAACCTACTTTTTTCAAGAAATCTTCTAACTTGTCAATGTATATGCCAAAAAGGGTAGGGGAAAAGGGACAACCTTGTTTGACTCCGATATTGCAGTTAATCTCTTTTGACCATCCCTCAGTGTTTTTAAACTTAGCAAGAATGTTCTCATATATCCTTATTGTAGCAGCCCTCAACTCGAGAGGAACTTTTATCTCTTCCAATCTATTCCAAAGGTTTTTCCTAGGAACCATGTCAAAATATTTTCTAAAGTAAACAAAACAATAAAAAAGATTGGTTTTAGTATTGCGAAACTCCTCTACAATGATCCTAAATGTAACAATATGGTACAAAGTTGAATGATATCTCCTAAACCCAACTTGGCCTTTCGCTCTTTATACTGTGACTTTCTAGCCAAAGGATAATCTTCTTTTCCAAAATAATTCCATAAATATTGGCTATAACCGGGCTAATCATAATGGTCCTATAATTAGAGGGAATGTTTCTATCCCCGTTTTTAAAAATAGAAACAATGAGGCTTTGCGTACAGGGTTTAGGGAAGCTCTTGCTTGACTGCTAAATTGAAGAGCTTGTGTATGTGAGGGATAAGGATTGGCCCTCCGATTTTAAAAGTTTCATCTTGGTAGTCTTCAATGTCCTTAGTTTTCCCATTTGCAAGTCGCTTAACCCCAAACTTTATGTCATCTGAAGAAAAAAATTACTCCTTTGTAGGGACAATAGGAATGGTGTCTATGGCATTAAGGAACTCGTAAAGACTTTTAAGGTAGGAATTCCAGTCCCTTAAGGGAATCTATTATTTTCTTTAGTATTTCATTTTAGAATCTGGCTCCAGGACTTCTTAGGATCCAACTTATATAGTTGTGAAAGTTGTTCTTTCCTTTTATTGATATAGTACATTGTTTTTCTTTTAATTGTGGATTTGTACGTATTGATCTTATCGAGTTTTAAGGACTCATTAAAAGCATCCCTAATGGATTTCCTAGTAATTTTACATTCTTTATCATACCAAGGGTTGGTCATTCTATTATTCTTTTTATAGGACACTTGAAAGAGAACTTGTTTATAGAAGTGGAAAGGGTAGTTGTCAAATTATGATAGAGTTCTTCAATGTTGTGCTTATAAGTTAGGAGATTTAATTTACTATTTAAATCCTTTAAGAAAATGTCAACTTTACTTTTGTCAAATCCTAAATTCCTGAAAAATATTAAAGTTAGGGTTAAAGGTTTATGATCATAGTGAGGTTCATGGTCAATAATAATTCAAAAATCTAATTTGAATAATAATTTAAATAAAATAATATTTCAATGTTATTAATATAACCATCATTATTATTATTATTATAAAATCACCACACATAATATTTTACTATATAAATATATGATTATAATATCTAGCCATATAAATATATTACTATGATAAAACAATTTTTTATAATCAAAAATAAAAATTATCTTATTAAAATATTGTAATCAAATTTTGGTTATTAAAATGAGTATAATGAAACATTTTTTTATAATCTAATAAAAACTTATCTTATTAAAATAATTTTTCACTATAACCAAGTTTTAGCTAATCCATAATTCAAAACATTCTATTTTTTTTTTATGTTGTTTGTAATTATTATATATAAACTTAGCTTTATACTCATATTATAAAAATTATGAACTTAACTTATTTTTACCTTTTTTCTTTCTTATTATATTTAATTTGAATGGTTTTATCATTTTTATATAAAAAAATATAAAAATTATTATTTTCTATATATTTATTTAAATTAAATTAAGTGATAATAACATGATTTAATCTCTACAAAAATTTAATTTAATATTTTTCATTTATTTATTTATGTTTTATTAAAACTCAATGTAATATATGTTTTCATTTTTTAATTAAATTATAATGATAATATAATTATTGGAGTTTATTAAGTTTTAATGATAATATACATACTATACTATTATTGGATCTTCCTTTTATAATATTTTAATAATGAGATAAAAACAATTAATTGTTTTTTGCATTTTTTTAAACAAATTTTTAATATTGTATTGTTTTAGTTCTTAGTTAAGATCAGCTTCATAATTAATAAGTGAAAGTTATAGTACTTTTTCCCAATAATTTCGGCACATTTTAAAATCACTATGATTGAAAAAATATTAAACAAAAACTTGCATTTTTTTACTTATTAACTCATTCCAATTAAAAAGTAATTTTAATTATATTTTAAATATATAATATTTCAATTTTTATTTCTTTAAAATACATACATTTTGACACATTTTAAGATCATCATAATAAAAAAATATTAAACAAAAACTTTAATTTTTTCACTTATTAACTCATTCCTATTAAAAAGTAATTTTAATTATATTTTAAATATATAATATTTTCATTTCCATTTCTTTAAATATAAAGTTTTTTATGATAATATGAAATAATTTTCATATTCCAAAATGAACTACTTTGAACTAATTATTATGGAATTTTATTTTTTAAATGTGGAGGTAGCAATATTTTAAAATATTAAATATTTAGGGTCTCGAGAATATTTATGATATCAAAGGGGATTATATTTTTTTTTTCATATCTAGAGGTAGTGGTGTTATAAAATATTAAATATTTAGTGTCTCAAGAATATTTATCATATCAAGGATGATCTCACCAAGATTGTTGGCACAGGGGTAGACCTAGGGTTCAACGCTTCAACATCGCACCAACAAAACCCTAACTACAAGCCCTTTCGACAACACCTGTGAAGCAGATGAAGTCTCACCTGAGATAAAGGTAGGGGGGTTGTGGGACTCAGGTGTTTACAACCAAGCTGGGACACAGATCTCTGATTATAACACTTAACAAAGAACTTAGGCAATAACAGGCATTAGTTCTTAAGCCTTATTCACATTGCAGGTTAACCCTTATTACAGATACGTTTAGTAATAATAAAGATTAAGCACATCCAACCATTTAGCACATAGCATCAACTCAGATCTATCATTCATCATACATAAGAACTAAGCATCCATAGATCTATCTATCATACATCAATATCAGTGCACTAATCAGATAAATACATAAACAAGATGAACAACATTGCACAAAGCACATCAACACAGGATATACGTGGTTCACCTCAGTGTGGGGCTATGTCCACCAACTCTTCTTCTTATTTATTAGTCTTCAATATTTCTACATTCTTCTTCTCCTATGTACAAAGCCACAGAGCCCACTCTGGAAAGGACAAGGATTTGCGTGCACCTTGCCAGATCCTCCTTCCCCGAATTAGGTCAAGGCATAAAGCCTTACTCAATCTGTCTGCACAAAGCCTCTTACAATCACTTGTACTTAGCTCTGCAAGTCTCAACAAATAGTTTGCACAAAAGACAACAACTTCTCTTTGCAGTTAGCAATCTCCACATATTCTTGCATGAATCCAACTTAGACTGACTTCACTCTAAGTCCTATATACTTATTTATACATTACAAAAAGGGATAAGCATGGGTAAAACCCATGGGATGACATCCCATACTCGTTACATAAACCCTAATAACCCAAAAAGCCCGCAAAATGAGTGAGATCTCACGATCTTCACTCCGCTTGGGCGCTCCATATTCGACCACCTTGTCGAAGTCCCAAAAATGGTCAAACACGACCAATGTTCTCTCAAAACCTGGTCGAGGTCCAAAAGGCCCTCAACACTCACCTGTGACTCATCTCAAGTCACTCAGATCTAGACAAGGTTGCTTTGAAGGTCTCAAGATTAGCTCGAGTTGCCTCAACTTGTTGCTTTGCTACATCCTCCTGCTTGACGAACTCCTAAATGAATTTCTTAGTAATAGACCCTTCTAGGTGTTGTTACACTGTCGAAACCAGTTGGTCTAGCCGCGAGCCTTTTCCTTCAACTTCTTTAAAAATCATGCAGACTTCGTCCAACACTAGCTGAAGTCTTTGTGTCACTTACATAACCTTGCTCTGGATAGAAATAACCTACTGTTGGACTATGCATTGCTCCTGCGACCTCTTCATATTCTCAATGGCAGTAAGCAGCTTCAGTTGTGCTTGTATAATGGAGGATTGTTGCTTCGCCTCCTGGAGTTGTGCTTCCAATTTCTTCAGTTTTACGTCCTTTGCAAGGCCCTCATAGGTCTACGCACTTCGATCACTTAATTTCTTACACTCTAAGGCCGATGCCCTAATTCTTTCTATTGTGTTCCTGGTAGCTTCTTCCCTCTGATCGTGTACTTCTTGTGGAGTGCTCGACACTGCTTAGATTTCTAGTTCCATTATTCTTGCTTGAAGTTGTTGAATGGCTTCGGCGAGCTTCCCTACTTGCATCTCAATTGACTCTGGTTCCTCCTGCGCAAATCCTGGCATAGAGTGAAGTGATTTAGTCACTACCTCTTTAACCACAGTCTTCTCTGCAAGAAGCTGGTCATTTTCTTTCTGCATCTTCTCTTTGTCCTCTTCAAACTTCACTCTAATTTCGTATTTCTCTCGCTGCGTAACTCGAAGTTACTCTAAGGCCTCCTCCTTTTCTTGTTTCAAGGCCTCTGTGGCCTGCTCCTTTTCTTATTGAACTCAACGAAGTTAAGCCTCAGTTGCATCTGCTAGCCTTTGTAATTGGGTGGGATCGTCCCCCAATTCTACACTTCCTACTAAATAAGGCGCAATAGGCACTGTGCGGCTCAAATGGATAGATTGATATATATCCTTGATCTCCTTCTCTATTCTATCATACAATTTTTCTTGCTTCACTTCATGTCTCTGCAGGATATCCTTTGAGGCGTCTTCTACAACTATGATGATGAGTTGGATATTAGCCTTCCCTGGGTAGAATTGGTGAGGGTCCAGTCCCTGCATGCTTAGTCCTGTAATGAGATGGATCAGCACTGGATCCACAGTGACATGCCTGTGAAGCCAGAGATACCCTCCATGATAGCATGACAGGAGGATTTTAACACAAGCGTTAACCTCCTTATGTCATTCGAAGTGGGGGATCTTCATATCCTTCAATATCAAGGAGTACGTGAGATCCTTAATCCATGACTAGGAGACTATCTTGGGCTTCTTCCTAGTCATCTTCATCAGGTACTTATGCGGCATGAGAATCGCATAGTTATTCCAGTGACTGAGGTTGAAGTAACTAATATTGAGAGCTGGTATCAGTCCCAACTAAGATCTGAATGTGTGTATCCCCTTCGGGAGGTACGCAATGATCAACATGTATTTGAAATCATGTGGAACACTGTCACGATTAACCGTGCTAGTCCAGGGTGGGATGTATTCTAGCAAGACTGATGGGCTCTGATTCACGTTAGCGAGATCATCACAGTGTTTGCTTCATTTCTCAGCAGCGCGGATAGAATGTCGCCCAATCAATGGGGATTCTTGCAATCGTCCAGTCGACGATGCATGTATTCCAACAGACATGACTTTCTCAGTCATGAGGTTGAAAAGTATATCTTCCACAGACTTCTCTACTGTGCTACGCTCGCCCAACATTCACACTTGTAATAAAATAACTCGGGTAGGCGAATGGATAGACCAGGTAATCAAATGGACGATGAGGTCTAGACATCACAGTGCGATATGCAATCGATTCTCTGTTAGTACAGATATCTCAATTTTTAAAAAGGGATTCCTCCAACGAGTAGGAATGCCTCAATCAATACAAATCCATCCATTATGGCATGGTATCAATGGTCCAATGGCTATATTTTCAGCAATAATTGTGTTTCTAACCATTCTAGAGCATTATTCTAATGTTTGGTATGACTCCAATGGTCATATAGCTTTGTTTTGTTGAAGTACCATTCTACGTGGTTCTGTTATTTTGACAAGGTTCAAGTTCTGTAAGTCTACCTTCTGCGAAGACTTCTTCGAAACTTCTTGTAGTTTTTATAACTTTGCTTTCTTCTTACCAATCTGTATTGCCTTCTTTCCTCTAATATGAGTCTCTAGATTCCTCTTTCCATTCTTATTCTTACTTTCTCTTAGTCTAGTAGTTTTGCACTGTTGAGATTCTTTCAAAGGGTCTCAAGGTAATACCTCTTCTCTTACTATTTCCAGGGTGGATGCACTTATTTCCTGCATGGACAGGTTCTTTAATCCTTCTTGTGTTCTTTCAACTTCGAAAACTACTTCTCTTTCCCTTTGTTGCTTCGAATTATCCTCTTTTTATTGTAGTATTCGCTCTATCTTTCTAGCTATGAATTCCCTTAATTCTTTCTTTTTCTTTTTTGCAGCCTCTTCCTCTGCTTTCCTTCTGATCTAGTCATTCTCAATCCAATTATTTCCTAATAAAAGTGCAAAATAGACAATGTCCTTAACAAACTTAATGACTTCAAATTATTCTTCAGTTGATGTTTCATGGGCAATCATAGGTACATTAGTAACTCTTCCACATAGGGTTATCATCTTTCCTTTAAAAAAGCCTATCTTTCCCAATGAAGGTATCATGGCAAGCTTTCCCAAAATTTCCCAAGTGCTTTCTGGCATAATATTCACATGTGTTTCTTCATAAAAGACACAGTCTATGTCGAAGTCTCATATTCTTGTTTCTATGCACATATTTTCTTTCAATATCTTTGGTAAACTTAAGTTTCTATGATCATCCATTTCTTCTTTTAACTATAATAACATAGTCTCTGATTCTTTCTAATTCTCTAACATATATTTAGCCTTTTGACCTTATTTATAGTTTTCTTGTCTCATGTTCATATTTTCAATTTTGGAAATCATTATAGGGAAATCCTTAACTTTGTGACCAATAGCTTTACAACAAAGAAAAATAGGACATGTACCAGGGCATTCCTTAGCATTACAACACAATGTCAATCCTCTCTTTCTTTTAAATGATCCCCAACCTTTCTTGTACTGCGCACTAGGATCACAGTGATGAACTTGCAATTTGCAAAAAATATTTCTAGGTTCCTGCATCCACTTGCTAGTCCAAAATATCTTTCCATGCATAGGAATAATATATCTTTCACCATCTTTATCAAATTTATTCAGATCCATTCTTTATTCTAACTATGCCCTAGTTTTCAAACTAGGACAAAATCTATCAAACATACCTAGATTCATACTTTCGAAGCAAACAATTCCACTTATATTACCTTTACCAGAGCACAAATATTTAAGATCTGACCTCTTTTCTTCAGATCGGGTTTCTTTCTTAGCATAGAGATTTGCAATTCAAGTAGAATACTTCGCACTACAAAAACATATCTACGCATAGAGCTTTCTATTTTCTTCAGTTCCCAACAATCATAGTTTTAGGTCCCAAGAACAGAACCATTTGTTGGCATAGGGGCAGACCTAGGGTTAAACACTTAAACATTGTACCAACAAAACCCTAACTACCGGCCCTTTCGGCAACACCTGGGAAGAAGATGAAGTCTCACTCGAGGTAGAGGTAGGGGAGGTTTTAGGACTTAGGTGTGTACAACCAATATGGGACACAGATCTATGATTATAACACTTAACAGAGCACTTAGCCAATAACATGCATTAGTTCTTAAGCCTTATTCACATCACAGGTTAACCCTTATTACGGATCTACGTAGTAATAATAAATATTAAGCACATCCAACCATTTAACACATAGCATCAGCTCAGATCTAGCATTCATCATACATAAGAATGAAGCATCCATAGATCTATCTATCATACATCAAGATCAATGCACTAAACAGATAAATACATAAACAACATGAAAAACATTGCACAAAGCACATCAATACAGGATATACGTGGTTCACCCCAGTGTGGGGCTATGTCCACCAACTCTTCTTCTTCTTTATTAGTCTCCAAGATTTCTACATTCTTCTTCTCCTGTGCACAAAGCCACAAAGCCAACTCCACAAAGGACAAGAGATCTACACGGACAAGAGATCTGCAAGCACCTCACCAGATCCTCCTTCCTTAAATCAGGTCAAGGCACAAATCCTTACACAATCTGTCTGCACAAAGCCTCTTAAAATCAATTGTGCTTAGCTCTGCAAGTCTCAACACACAGTACAAAATCCAACAATTGTTCTTCGCACTTAGAAATCTCTACATACTCTTGCATGAAGCCAACTTAGATTGACTTCGCCCTAAGTCCTATATACTTATTTATACATTACAAAAAGGGATAAACTGATAAAATATGCATAAGAACAACAAGATGGCGGAAAAGGCTCACTAGCCAACGCTGCATGTATTCACTCCAATGTTACATATTTATAGTACAATGGGTGATGCCACCTTATAGAGAGATTTTCTCTAGATCCTAAAATCATGCATGATGACTAAGCTAGGAAATCTTAACTAAATCATTAGTCATCACTTGAGGATATATTACTAATCTCCTAAATGAATAATACAAATATAGGTGACAATTTATACTTAGTGATTGGTAAAGGTAAGCCATAGGATAACAATCCCCACGTCAATCACAAGTCCGATCAATAATACCAACAATAAAGCATAAACTGGTATCAATTCCAAGTCTTCATACTAAAACTCTGGTGTTGAGCCTCAATGAAGAACTGCTTGAAAAACCGCCAATCTGGATGTTGAATGGTTCATCTGAAATGAATTGGAAGAGAGATGAGATATGGAAGTGAACACCTGCAATATTTGAACATTCCCTGATTGCTTGACAGTTTGATCATTTTTCTAAGTATTTTAGCTAGAAGAATTTGATGTCTTCTACTAATTGGTGAACATGTAGTATCACCACTCTACTATCAGTGCATCAATGAAGTGCTCTCTGAATATGTGGTTTGGGATGACCACTAACCAATTGATACCATGTATCTAATGGTTTTTGGATAACCACTAACCAATCTTGACACTTTTAGGTGTCCAACAACATCCCAATGTATAATGTGTATGATTCAATTGCAAGTCATTGAACCATAATGCTATCAAAGTCTATCATCTCTGGAAAATATCACAATGTAATCATGTGAGCCAAGATGCATGCAAATTATTTACTTAATGTAAACTCCAATATGATGAGAGTGAACCAAGAGAAGTGAATCAACTTCTAATTTGACACATCCCTGAAAATGCCTGAAAACTCAATCGAATGCCAAGCTGCAATGCAGAAGGATCCTCTTGTCCTCTGCTAGGTTGAATGACCATCTATGTGAACCAAATTTCCACATCATTGCTCTCAAAATCAAAATCTATATGATTCAACTTAAACTTATTGAACCATAATTCTGCCAAAGTCTATCATCTACAAACCGCAGTTGCCCATTTGGAAAATTTCATGCTCATCTGGCATACTTGATGTTTGTTGTTGTCGAAACTTTTTGTTTGATAGCCATCTTTAA
>ML780856.1:200331-235650 GCA_009831015.1 Picea engelmannii | reverse complement strand
TCCATGTGACCAACTTGATTACAATGTTGGCACTTATCATTCTGATGTTGAACTTGAACAGGTTTAGTTGAAGCTTCTTGAAGGAATCCAGCACTTTGGAACTTGATTGATCTGGAATAATCAGGAATATGAAAGGTAACTTCCTTGTCATATCCAAGTCTTGTTCTATTGTTGTTGTAGATGATTTCTTCCCAAGGTCTGATGATGGACTTGGAAAGAGTATTCTAAACATGTTGCTTTGAAATCCGTGGAAGTGGATTTACTGCATGTTGATGCATCATTGAAAGGTTTTATTCATTGAAATCAAAATAAAACTCTTGAAATGTAGATTCATGAATAGATTCAACTTCGTCTGAAACTGATTCTGAAGTCGTATCACTGTGTTTTTCCTTCACTAGTTGTTGATTAAAAAACATCATCATCATCATAGAGAGGGTTGTTCTGAACAAAAGCTAGTTTAGAACACTTTACTGGCTGTTGATTTTTGAGATCAGTCAACTCATCATTCAATATTTGGGATAGAGATTCAAGAAGTCTAACCTCAGCTTGCGTCACTTGCAAACGAGTTAGAACTGATTGAAGAGTTTATTTGTTCAATGTCACTGTGTTGTCTTCAGTGGTGTTTATTAGAGTGTTCAGTAACTCTAATAATTCGAGACTTCAAGCCATTTTAAAACACTAAAAAAAGTCTCCTTATGCAGGTAGATCCTTATTACAATTTTGACTCGACAGAAAAATGATTATTTGCAACTTGCTCACTTGAATCGCTCGCTTGAACTTCATGATCGCTTTCTATTCATGCTCACTTGAACTTGCCTTGCTTGAACTTGCTTCTAGGAAGTTGAGCATGTTGGTTACCACCGAAAATGCATCCCAAAGTCGTGATGTTTACAATGATTTGATTTAAAGTACTCAACCTTGTCAATTTCGACTCAAAATTACAATGAATCTTGGGTGTTGGGCTCAACCGAGAATGTACCCAGTTACAAATTCAACTTCACTTGATTTATAAACACAAGTAAACTTACCAAATGACTATTTGCAATTTACAATAAATCATGATTCTTATGTTTAATTAATTTTCAAATTTGAATGTGTTTTGGAGCTTTAGAGTCGAGTCCACCTTTGATGTGTTGTACCTTTCATTAATTGCTTGATTGGCATGAATTTGTGCTTGTATGTTGTGTTAAATGATGAATTGAAATTATGATTATGTCAACACTAGACATGATGACATAAATATTTCATGAAAATCTTACCATCACACACAACACAAAGTGTACCTAAGATCCCCTTATTCAATTTCAGGTGGATCTAGGACACAGAGAAAAAGACTTGATTTTATTATGGGCTTCTTCCTTGCTACCAAACAATGACCTCTTTAATACTAAAGAGTAAGTTTCATGAGAGCTCAAAATTTTCCTCATTAACTCAAAGTTTCAAAAATTTGACTATGAAGTATACAAATAGTTAAAATAGTTATCCACTTCAAGAATAATATCTACTTATTACTCCACTTTAAACTCAAAAGAAGAAAGGCCTTTTATATTAACATAAAGTAATACTTTATGTTAAAACCAAACACTTTCAAACCTTAAGTATCTCTTTATCAATTTTACAAATTGGGTCATTTACTTTGGTAAAAACAAATTCTACCCTCAAAACCACTATTAACACCAAATAGTTAAAAGCAAAGTGCTCCACCAGAAAGGCCTCACTTCATTTGCAATCCGAAGAAATGACAATTTTCAATATGAAAACAAAAAGCGTTCTCGTGTAAAGATGGCATGTGGGATTAAGCTAATACCTTCAATGTTACAACTCTCATTCCATATGTAGATGGCGCATGGGATTCTTGACAGAGATTGCTGAGGTGGATCAATTTTTGAGGAGATCCCTTCTTCTTTGCAATATCCAATGCCACAACACAATATTATCAATGTTCCAACATGCTATGATGTGGTTGGTTGTTGTTGCACCGTCCACACTTTGATATTCTATTGCACTTATTTTTTTATTTTGCAGCTGGCATGTGTACTTTTTTTCCTTGCTATCCAAATGTGAGTGATACACTCTATACTTCCAAGGAAGTAGCTGTAATTGAGGCAACTATTTGTAAAAAAAATGGAAGAAGGTACACTTTGAAGACGACAAGTGAGGACAAATAAGATTGATCTTAGTGGATTTACAAGAGAACCATATCATCACCATCGTTTGAACCAACAAAGATATCCATTACAGGGTCAGTCTTGCCTCAAACAAAAAAAAACTCATTTACCACTACAAGCCACAAATTTTATTGTAATAAACATATTGAAAACTAGATCAGAAAATGTCGATATAGCAGTAGCAGAATTATTGTGGGAGAATTACTGTGGATCGATGAGTGGGTCACTTCAGATCCATGTAGATCATTGGGAAGTTGATCTAGTAGTATGATTTCTGGGTCATGCACACTTGCATATTAAGCACCGAAAAATTGTGCAATATGAAGAGCCTACTAAACAGAGATATCGGATCTAATCTTCACAACGCTCAAATCGGATTAGCTACATCTCATCATTCACAACTTCAATGTGTGTTTTCTATTCCTGTATTCCCTGTAATATTCCAAAACTCAAGCCTGCAAATTAACTCTGTCACTCTCACTCCACATGCACATCTATTTTTAATGGGATTTCGATTGTTCACATACAATCATTCTGGAATTAAGCTCACATTCCATTTGGGTTTGGCTATCAAACATACAACCACCCAATCCACTCTCGGTCATCAATTTACTATTGGGCACACAGGGTTTATATGCTTGATTTGTAAATAGACATTCGCCTATTAGATATGATCCTAGCCTATTAGATCTGATCCTCCATCTAATCATGAGAATCGTGACCAAATGACAATCCAGGTTACTCAACTTTGACCTGTGACCCCGATACAAATCTTTCATGGTTTCTTCTCATCCTTTGGCTGACTCTACTCCATCGTTTAGCCACTATTCTGAAATATCTTGTTATGCAACACATGTGAAAATTGCAACAATACCCACTAACTCTACAATATTTCAACTTAACAAAGGCACACTGCAATGTAAATCAATAAAAATTTAAAAGAAATATGACCTTGTCTTGCTGCGACATCATGGATTTTCATGCTCCTCTTTCGCTGGATGCTCTTGTTGCACTTCACCTCTCTTCCTGTACCTCACCTCTCTTGTTGTACCTCACCTCTCATGGAAAACTACCATGGAGAAGCTATCAGGCCTTTAAGATATATTAACCAGATGTAGCAAAAAAAAATCTGTGCACATGATAATATGGTCGGAAAGGGAGTAAAAATTGGCCACAAATTTGCATGAAGAAATTAGAATACCAACATGATAAAACATAACAGTATATCGTTCAAGATTTTTAATCTTAGCAGGTATTCAACTAGTTTCCATAATAACATTGAGCAGTAGATTCCATATAGAATTTCGATATTGAACTGTGAATCCTCTAACCACCAGGCGACAATCCCTTTTCTAACCTGCGATTATTTACACGGGACAAAGATTATTTTCATGCTATGAATTATCATCGACCTTCCGTGAATTGCATTGCCCACACAAAACCCTAGCACTATCGATTCATCACTGGTCAGATGTTTCTTTCCTGATCTCGTGAAGAGCGACATTTTGATGATCTATGGTGAACCTATCATCCTTCATAAATTGAGATTTCTGCAATTAATTATAGATATGAGAGCTAATGACCTGAACGGGTCCTTGATCTTTGAGATCTGCTCTGGCTGTGATAGTGAGAGCCTGCAGTGTTGGTGATCTACTAGCACAACTCTAGCTCAATGCTCTATTCTCCATGATCTTGGACAACGATTTTATTCTATAGGATCTCCTCTTCTGACGAATAGACCCTCTCACATTGCCCTTCCCAAATCCTTCTGAGTAGCTGCAAAATGATGTGACCTCCTCCACGCACAATTGCGAACAGATGCGTCCTTCTCCACGCAGCAATTCAGCAATTACTAAAACAAAAAGCACGGAAACTGAGAACACTCCATTAATTTACTCTCCTACAACTAACCTACTTCTACAACTGATCAATCTCACATTTCTCTCATATTCCTGGGCACTCCGTGAGTAGCTAATCCCAGTCATGCTCTGATACCAATTGATAAAATATGCATAAGAACAACAAGATGGTGGAAAAGGCTCACTAGCCAATGTTGCATGTATTCACTCCAATGTTACATATTTATAGTACAATGGGTGATGCCACCTCATAGGGAGATTTTCTCTAGATCCTAAAATTATGCATGATGACTAGGCTAGGCAATCTTAACTAAATCATTAGTCATCACTTGAGGATATATTACTAATATCCTAAATGAATAATACAAATATAGGTGACAATTTAGACTTAGTAATTGGTAAAGGTAAGCCATAGGCTAACATAAACATGGGTAAAACCCATGGGCCGACATCCCATACCCGTGACATAAACCCTAATAACCCAAAAATCCCGCAAAATGAGTGAGATCCCGCGATCTTCGCTCCGCCTAGGTGCTCCATCTTCGACCAGCCTATCAAAGTCCCAAAAATGGTCAAACATGACCAATGTTGTCTCAAAACTTGGTCGAGGGCCAAAAAATATCTTCTCCACAGTGTGGTTTATGTGTGGTTAACTATTGTCAAATGAAAATATGACAAATAAGCTTATTTGACTTTTAGATGTTCAAATCAATCATTGTGGTCGACCCAAATTTTTGAAATTCTATTGCTAATTGAATTTCCAACTCATCAAGTGCATTTTTTCTTATAAGTCTCATTTTAGCCCAAAGTTTCATCTAATGTTCATAACGGGTCCGATCGTTGGTAGTGGTGAATTTGTGTTAGTTCTAGGAGTTGCAACAACCCGAGGAGCTTGGTGTTAGAAAAACAGGAACACGGAGAAATAAAATAAAACACAGAAGATGCACAATTAAATAGAGACACAGATATGCGTGGTTCACCTAAAGCATGATACCTCCACCATAGAAATTATCAGGTCCTTCATTTATTATTATCCAACAAATGAAGGGATACAACCTACAACACATCTGATGTAACTTCCTCTTCTTTCTCTCACAGTCTCCTCTCTCATAATGCAATATTCACACACACATACTCAGTCTCAATACAATTCCCTATAAAAGGGGGTTTTATTCTAGGGAAAAAAAACCCTAACATAACTTCTACCATCAGATTTGCGACCTTATAATGAATGGTCCACTTTGACTACGAAATTACAATATTTGAATTTCATTAAAATGGAAATTTCAGACCACTTGGTCATTGGTTGGTTGGCGATTATGCATAATAGTGTGGGGGGGAGGAATTCATCAAGGATGGAGGCATGACAACGAACCATCCACCTCCACAGGTCCTACAACCAATACATGGGTAACAAGAGATGCCTAAGCTTCTGGAAACAATTTCGTAGAATTATGCCTCGGGGGAGGAGAAGAAAGTTGCGGAGAAGGTTGAAGGTCGGGTATGGAAGAGTAGGGAGAAAATGATAGATAAATAGGTCATGGAGGAAGATGATGGATGGGTGGATGATCCATTCTACTTAAGAACTTTGGAAACCAAATATTTTCACATTGGAGAAACCTACTGGATAGTGAAAGCCATGGTTGGCCAAGCGATACTCCAGAATAGAAACAAGTAGTTAGAGATGCTCCATGCTCTTTGCATTCTAGAAGGGAAGTTCAAATTGTTCTATAGGTCCTAGTTTATCATTAGGTTTAGGGTTTATCTAGCCAGTCAAGACTCTAGAGAATAGCTGGAAAAATGGAGCTCTCCCAACAAAACTTCCTCGGATTCCTTCCCAATTAATGTTGACAAAGAGCATCAACAACTAGATGATCCTGGTACCAACAACAACACCAAGTCATGCAAGGGGACACTTGCAACATATGTGCCTCAATAAGGGGTTTGTTATTCCATGGCTTTTGAATTTCCTTTACCATCATCCAATTAAAACATTGTTTTTGTGCCTAATATAGGGTCTTGACAATTTAGCTCACTTGGTATGGGGGTTTAGGCTTTCAGTACAAATGGTGATTTTTGTTGTTTCTGGAATGGATCCACACTTTATTTTATGCTCAAATTATTAATGGGAAAATGTTCAACTTTTGACTAGAGTGTGCACTTGGTTTCCAGGTTTTTTTTGGCAGGTCTCCTTGGCCTACCTGTACAATTTTTGTGAATATAATAGAATGTGTGATGTTTTAGATTGAAGATATATAATATTTTAAATTCTATACAAACATTTTCTATTTCATTTTATTTTATTAAAGAATTTTCATTTGTATTGTTTTTTAATAAATAAAAAATTAATATAAAAAAAAATAAAAAATACAAAAAAAATCTATACCTTTAAATTTAACACTTCAAGATTTTCTATTATATTTTATTTTATTAAAACACAATAATATATAAAACATTAAAGTGTTACTTGAATTTATTTTTAAATATAAAATTGTTAATAGAAACTTTTTGGTAATAAACTAATTTTATTTTATTAAAAAATAATAATATATAAAATATTATTTTATATATTAGGTATTTAATGACCATTAAAATAATGACTATGATTAGATATTTAATATACAAAAATAAGATTAAAAAAAATATGGATAACAAGAGGCTCCTAAAAATTGCTTCAAAATGTATCCAAAACCATAGATATCAAGTCTTGGATAAATTATTGGAGGATAAGATGAATATTCATAATATTAATATATTATTACATCTAAATTTAAGGAAAATCCATAGTCCTATAAGGAATTAGAGGATAAAAGGAAATTAAGATACTACAAGGAGGTGGTCAACTTTGACCTAGAAAATCAAAATATCTCTCAATTTTGAATTAGCCTAAAGAAAAAATCATCATTGCTAAAATTCCAACCAACTCCCACAAGCTGCATAGTAAGCTGCATAGTAAAACTGGGCATTGGAAAATTCTCAAAACACCATGGGATGAAAGAACCTATCATCTTTATGACACTAAGAGGGTTGAAGATGAAAATATCTATCTGAATACAGACTTTCCTAACCTCCTAAATCATCAAAACTATAATGATATAGTAAAGCTTCTTTCAATTTTTTTAGAACATCCAAATAAAATTTAAAAAAAATTAAATAGTGGAAATTTTATCTTATCTGAACCGATCATTGAGGAGAGCTCACTTTGAAAGGTTTTTCTTTTTGGAGACTAAAAAAAACCCTTATGGAGGATGTTGTAACCAACTGTCTTGGACACCTTTAAATAATAACCCATGGTCATGCAAACTATGACAACAATCCTACTGAAATAACACTATTTCTATTACAATATCTCACGGGATGGATGTCCCAGCCTGTTTCTGGCCTATAGCCCCATGCGACCTCTCACATTATCCTAAGAATTATTTTACCTATTAAGTGTTTAATCCATAAGACGACATCTAAAACATCAATCCTGAACAAATGAAAAAGTTTGAAATGATCGCTAAAATTCTCATAGATACATGTTTGTATATACATAAAGTAGATTTTTTTTAAAGTTTTGGGCTGTAATAGAGAATTTTTTTGCGCGCAAACACAAAATGGATACGAAGGCACATGAGCATGGTTATGTGCTATGACCACTACCATAACTGTTGACTTGGAGAAGCTTGAATACAATAGATGGGCATCGAAAATTCTATTATGTGAATGAGTTTTCTTAAGGAAATAAGGTTTAAACAAAAGATGAAATAACCTCTTCAAATCCTGTAATATTCATTACTTCCTGCAAGCATTTCGAGGAAAAATGGTGAAGCACGGATAGTTAACTTTTTTTTTCGTGTTTAGAGGAAGGGGCGAATTGAAAACAAATACAGTTGTATGAAATCAAGCAAAGAAAACGCAACCAAACACAAGATAGAACTCAAGAGTTGTGGCTCTAAAAATTCATTGATTCATTCATTGCTTATCCAGACAGACTTAAATACAAAAAATTTACTAATAATAGGACTTAGCTCTTCTAGAGATTTCTTCAACTAACTAGAACTAACTGCTAACAATTCTAATATTAACCATGACAGCTTGACAATAGGCATTGCCTCTATAGGCTTACCAAATTCATAACAACACTCAAATCAACCAAAAGGAATTGTTTTACCTTCTTTATTTCATGTTGGTGTAGTTTGTACTCTCTATGCTCTACAAGATTTTTCTTTTTTTTTTCTCCAAACTTTAAAATTGATATAATTTTTCTTCTTCTCCAGTTTCAATGTTACTCTGATCATCTTCTTCAATATTTCTTCATCATCCTCATCTTCTTCATCTGATTTTTCTTCTACATCTCCTTGTATTTCAATGACTACCAATTTAACATTTATGTCAACCTATGTAATATCAAAAACATCGTTGTTTGCTTTCATCTCCTCTTCCATTACTACAATAACTTTAACAACTTCGATGGTTGCCTTCTTTTTTTTGTTTCTTCTTTTGCTGCAATTATGGTATCTTTTCCATAACCACTGTCATCTCCATCATACTTGGGCTTTGCAAGCCACTCCTCAACAAATGCTAATTCAACATAAAATTTAACATTCATTGTATTCTCATTCATGTCTTCAACAACTTCCATTGCTCCATTCTCCTCACATTTTGCTACTGCTGCAAAGGTTCTTTCATTTTCATATTCAACTTCAATTTTGTCATCCACATGTGTATCTACATAGTGGACTTCACTTTCTTTACCATCCTCATGCTTTGCATCTAGTACATAGTTACCTTTTTCTTTTGCAATTTCTTCCACAAATTTCTCTACAGTGTTGATTACAAATGTAGTCTCCATATCTTGTTTATTTTCTTCTACTTTTGCAGGTTCTTAATCAACAACTACAACAATATGTGGAGCATCTTGACACTAATCAAAGTTTCTCCTCCTTTCACTATATTCCATCTCTAGAATATCTCAAACTTCTTTGGACCTAGTTGCTGCTACAATTTTGGAAAGAATGCTCTCATCCAATCTTTGTTGAATGAGAAACAATGTTGCTACAACATCCTTCTGAATTTCTATGAGTTAATCATTATAATATTGAATCATTGTCTCAGTGGCTTCCTTATTTGAAGGTTATTCAAACCCTTTCAACACAATATCCCATAAATCTTGTGTATGTAGTGTGGTTTTCATCCTAATAATCCAAAATTCATAATTTTTACGAAAAAACCTAAAAGATGGTAGCAAATAAGAATTGTTCCACAAATGACAAATCCATGCTGATAACTCAAATTCAACACTAAATGCCAATCCCCTTCGATATCTATGACTATGTTACAACCGAGATCTATAACTTTGTTATTGCTTCTTGAAGCCATGTTTCCTTTTTAACTTCTAAACAAAAACTATGGAGTTTTTGTAATTTGCAATGCACACTTGTACCACCGTCCAAAACTTCTTTTTATTTATTTTTTATGGATACCAAAAAAATTTCACATACCTTCTTTAAAATTAAAATAATGAGAAGTCTCCCCAGTCTCTTTAAACATTAAAATAATGAAATGTATGTCATAACTTGCCTTTTATTAAGGACCTCTTTATAAACTAGCATAGTCGCAAAGTGGTTGGTGTTGTGGCTGGTGAACGCCGAAAGTTATTTGGATGCCGAAAGAAACGCACATAGAGCTGAGAAAATCTAAAATTTAATCTTAAATGTGGTAATTCTAAAGGTTAATTAGTTAAACGTGGCAATCATATGGTGGTACAGTAATTTCTTAATATGATTAGGTAAATGTTAAATTGTAAATGGGTTAAGTGATTCATTCAAAAATACAAAGAAGTTATGAAGAGTAAATCACATTCATTGATTTGGGAGGACGACTAAGAATATTCCAGCATTTTCAATTATTAGCCATCAGATTAGAATTTTAGATTAAAAGGTGAATAATTGTGCCCATCTCTAATAGGTATACGCCTTTGGCCTAATAAAATAATGAAATATATGCCACTACTTATCTTTTATTAAGCACCTCTTAATTAAAATATTTAAATATATGCCACACTTCCTTTGACTAGAATAATAGAAAAAAAAAAAAAAAAAATCTTCAGGTTATGGCTTCAAGCCTTATACTTCCTATCATACCTGTTCTTCAAATAAACTGACTGCTGGAACGGCTCGGGTTTGGAAACGATGGCTGCTATATCTTTTAAATGAAATAATGTAATATACTCTACTATTTGACACCCTTTGGCTGGTCGCGGCTTCTTCTCCTTGGGTGCCGCCAAAAAGCTTCACATAAACTTTACTAACAACCAATGCGCATGTTCTTGCGGGGCTCTTGTAATCAAGCAGCATCTGCAGCAAAAGAAAGCGGCGGATACCTCAGAATCGGCGGCTCTCCCCTTTCCACCGAGGGGCGGCTATATCTTGAGCACGCGGCTGTTCGCCCACAGCAAATGGGAGGGGTCTCTTGGCTCTGTTTGAAAAAACCCTAGCTAATTCCCCCAACATTAAATTCTGTTGCACATAATTATCATTTATTCTACACATACAAAAAAAAATGATAATTGATAGTGGATAAAAGATAACTAACTGCTTTTAGTTTTGAATTTATATGGTCTTAAATTTATTGTGTTATATAAATATTTTTTAATATTTAATGATAAATTGTCTCATAGGTATAGGACAATGGGCAATAGAGTGTTGGTGTGGCTCAGATTTCTTAAATAATATATCAAAATTTAGTCAATAATAATTCAAAAATCTAATTTATCAAATAATTTAAATAAAATAATATTTCATTATTATTATTATAATAAAATCTAGATACATAATATCTTATTATATAAATATATCATTATGATGATGATGATGATGATTAACGTTTATTAAGATTTAATTGGTTTATCAGATCTTAAGAGGATAAGTGATTATTTGTGATTTTTTAGAATTTTGTTTCTGTGCTCGAAAAGTATTAAGAGAAGCTTTCCAAGATCACTACACTTTTGTTGAGTTAAGAGGTTAAGAAGGTTGGTTGTGTGATCAATATTTTGAAAATGAGATCTAATATGGGTATAGACTGGACAATTTAAGAGAAAGTGCTTTTCATCTTCAACCTTTTTAGTATCACAAAAGTGACACACTCTGATTATATAAATATATTAATATAATAAACAATTTTTTATAATCAAAATAAAAACTTATTTTATTAAAATATTTTTAAACTATAATTAAATTTTAGTTGACCTAAAATGATTATGATCAAATAATTTTTTATAATCATAATAAAAACTTTAATTTTTAAGTATAACCAAATTTTCACTATTCTATATAACTAAATTTATTCTAAACTTTTTATTTTTTTATTTTTTATTATAATCAAATTTTAGCTATTCTATATAACTAAATTTATTTTAAATTTTAAATTTTTAAATTTTTTATTATATTTAATTTGAATGATTTTATTATTTTCATATAAAAAAAGAAAATAAGATATTTAATTTGAATGGTTTTATTATTTTTCATATATTTATTTAAATTAATTTAAATAATAATAATATAATTTAATCTTTACTAAATTTAATTTAATATTTTTTTTCTAATTTAATATTTTTTTTCTATTTATTTTTGTTTTATTAAAACTCAATTTAATGTACTTTTTTTTTTTATTAAATTACAATGATAATACACTTATTGCAATTTATTAAGTTGTAACAATTTATTAAGTTGTAACATAGTAAAATTTTATTGGATATTCCTTTTGTTATATTTTAATAATGAGATAAAAAATAATATTTTTTCCATTTTTTTAAATAAATTTTTAATATTATATTGTTTTAGTTCTTGGTTAGTAATTAAAGGATAAAATTAATAAGTGGACAAGAATTTTGTTGGAAATCATAACACTTTTTCCAGAATAATTTTAACCCATTTTAAGATTATTATGATTGAAAAATATTAAACAAAAACTTAAATTTATCGATTTATTTAGTCATTCCAATTAAAAAATAATTTTAATTATATTTTAAATCCTTATAATTTTAATTTTTTAATTATATTTTAAATCCATAATATTTCAATATTCATTTATTTAAAATACATTCATTTTCTTCTTAATGAAAATATTATTTTTTCTCTTAAATAGATTAATAGTATCAAATAATTTTCATATTCCAAAATGATGAACTAATTATTATGGAATTTAATTTTTTAATGTGGAGGTAGTGGTATTTTAAAATATTAAATATTTAGGGTCTCAATAAAATCTATGATATCAAAGGGGAATATAATTTTTTTGGTATCTAGAGGTAGTGGTACTATAAAATATTAAATATTTAGTGCCTCAAGAATATTTATCATATCAAGCATTATCTCACCAAGATCTTCTCCAAGGTGTAGTTTATGTTAACCCAAAATTTTGAAATTCTATTGGTTATTGAATTTCCAACTCATCAACTCCATTTTTTCTTATAAGGCTCATTTTCGCCCAAAATTTCCTCTAATGTTCATAACGGCTCTGATCATTGGTAGTGGGACATTTGTGCTAGTTCGAGGAGTTGGTAGCAGCCCGGGGAGCTTGATGTTAGAAAAATAGGATCAGGGATAAATAAAATAAAACACAAAAGATACACAATACAATAGAGACACAGATATATGTGGTTGACCCAGTGTGAGATACGTCCACTAGAGAAATCGCCAGGTCGTTCCTTTATTATTATCCAACAAATGAAGGTATACAACCTACAACACATCTGTTGTAACTTCCACTTCTTTCTCTCACAATATCCTCTCTTAGAATGCAATATTCACACACACATACCTAGTCTCAATACAATTCTTCATAAAAGAGGGTTGTCTTCTAAGGAAAAAATCCCTAACATAAATTCTACTGTCTAATCTACGACCTTATAATGAACGTTCTAAATTGACTATGAAATTACAATATTTGAATTTCATTAAAATAAAAATTTCTCCCCACTCGGTTCCTTTAACCTACTTACGAATTTGGAAGATAATCAAGCTCCACAACCAACACTTCGCCATCCTGTAGAGTAGAGTTCAAGATTTCAATGATGATCCTGCAGAGTAGAGGGGGGGTGATTCATCAAGGATGGAGGCATGACAATGAAGCATCCACCTCCAGAGGTCCTACAACCAACACATGGGTAGCAAGAGATGCCTAGAATGTTGGAAAAAGTCTCGTAGAATTATGCTCACGGGAGGAGAAGCGAATTGCGAAGAAGGTTGAAGGTTAGGTATGGAAGCATAGGGAGAAAATGCTAGATAAATAGGTCATGGAGGAAGTTGAGGTATGGGTGGATGATCCATTCTACTTAAGAACAGGGGATGCCAAATATTTTCACATTGGAGAAACCTACTAGATAGTGAAATCCATGGTTGGCCAAGTGAAACACCAAACTAGAAAGAAGTAGCTAGAGATACTCCATGCTCTTTGCATTCAAGAAGGAAATTTCAAAGTATTATGTAGGTCCTAGTTTAACATTAGGTTCAGGGTTTCTCTAGCCACTCAGGACTATAGAGAATCACTGGAAAAAGGGAGCTCTCCCAAAAAACTTGGCTCGGATTCATGCCTAATTGATGTTGACAAAGAGCATCAACAGTTGGATGATCATGGTACCAACAACGACACCAAGTCATGCAAGGGGAGACCTGCAACATGCGTGCCTCAATAAGGGGTTTGTGATTCCATGGCTTTTGAATTTTCTTTACCATCATCCAAGTAAAACATTGTTTTTACGACTAATATAGGGTCTCGACAGTGTAGCTCACTTGGTATGGGGGTTTAGGTTTTCATCGTAGATGGTGATTTTTGTTGTTTTTGGACTCGATCCACACTTTCTTTTATGCTCAAATTGTTAATGGGAAAATATGATTTTTGACTAGGGTGTGGATTTGGTTTCCATTTTTTTAGTAAGTCTTCTTAGCCTTCATGTACAATTTTTTTGAATATAATAGAATCTGTGATGTTTTAGATTGAAGAAATACAATATTTTAAATTTTATATAAAGATTTTCTATTGCATTTTATTTTATTAAAGAAAATATTAACTTCATGTTGGAATTTTCATTTGTATTGTTTTTTAATAAATAAAAAATTAAAATAAATTTATACATTTTAAATTTAAAAATTAAAATAAATTTATAATTTTAAATTTAACACTTCAAGCTTTTCTATTTCATTTTATTTTATTAAAACACAATAATATATAAAACATTAAGGTGTTACTTGAATTTTTTTTAAAGATGAAATTGTTAGTTGAATTTTTTGTGATAAACCAATTTATTTTATTAAAAAAAATAAAATATTAAATATTAAAATGTTATTTGAAATTTTTTGAAAATAAAATTAAAGTGTTATTTGATTTTTTTTTTTTAATATAAAATTGTTAATTGAATTTTTTTTGTGATGAACTAATTTTATTTTATTAAAAAATTAATATATAAAATATTAAAATGTTATTTAATTTTTTTTATTCGTATTTTATTTTTGTGATACATGGTCGATATTCGTTGTTACCACTATAATTGGGAAGTATGGAGAACAAGTAAATCTGCATGAAAATCAAAATTGAGACCTCCTTTACATATTTCCTTTCATTTACAAAACAACTACTTTTATTTTATTAAAAATAAATAAAATATAAATATTAAATTTTGAATTCTTAACTAATTTTATTTTATTAAAAACAAATAATATATAAATATTAAATTTAAAAAAAAAAAAATAATACATAAATTTAATATAAATATTAAATTTAAATTATTCCTTTATTTTTATTTTTGAGATAAAAACAAATTAAAACATCCTTTATATTCTAAACATCTAAACATCTATCTGTAAAATAAAAGACTCGTCACCTTACACGAAATCTCGATGAATAAAATTACATTACTCATTCATTATTCATAACTCACCAATATTTCAATAAACTTAAGTTTTAACTTTGTGGGTTGGGTTGTGCTTCCAACCCGAACCCCTCCAATCAAATTCACCTCACATTGAATATTTTCTCCACCATCGCATTAAATTAAATCTCATTGTTAATTTGAGATTAATTCCTGTCAGCCTTCTCTGTGCGCCTACTTGTTAAAATTAACGATTGTTTATTTCGCAAGTATTAGTGATTGTTTATTAAATATTCAGTTAACTTATTTTTTACTTTTATTATTTAATTAATTGTCCACTTCTCTTGATTTTTAATTAATTTTAAATATTTATTTTTTACTTCTAAATAATTGTCAACTTATGCTGACTTTTAATTAATTTGAAATAATTGTAAATTTTTTTATGAATTTTATTAAATGTTAGTTATCTTATTTTTTCATTTTAATTTATTGAAAAAAAAAATTATTAAATCTTCAACTTATTTTTTATTTTTAATTAATTGTCAATTTATATTGAATTCTAATTAATTAGAAATATTTTTATTTTTATTTTTAATTAATTGTCAATTTATATTGAATTCTAATTAATTAGAAATATTTTTATTTTTATTTTTAATTAATTGTCAATTTATCTTGAGTTTTAATTAATTTGAAATAATTGTAAATTATTTTATGAATTTTATTAAATGTTTAGTTAATCTAGCTAACTGATTTTTTTACTTTTAATTTATTTAAAATAATTGTAAACTTTAATTTATTTGAAATAATTATAATATTTTTATGAATTTTTCTTAAAATAATTGTAAATTTTAATTTATTTGAAATAATTATAATAGTTTTATGATTTTTTTTAAAAATATCTAACTTATTTTGAATTTTAATTAATTTTAAATAACTTTAAAGAAGATCATCAAATTTATTAAAGTTTTAATTAAATTATCATGACTTTTAATTATGAATTTTATTAAAGTTTTAGTTAAATTATCTCGACTTTTAATTAACAATTGAACGCATCCGTATGGTGTTGAGCTAAGAAATTGGTATCTCAACGGTATTCCATAAATCTTTGCGGTGTAATTTTTAGAATGGCCTTGTATACCTCTTTAAGCACTAAGAACTCTATGGATCTTGAAAATTTTTGGTAGTGATCCCTAGAATAATACGTCTTTGAGGACTAGAATTTTATGTGGACTTATAAAAATCTTGGTGGTGGACAATAAGGAGTATGATCTCAAACCCTAGAATTAATAAGAACTTTACATTGCGAAAGAACTATGGAGTGTTAAAGAACACAATAGTAAGAAATCCATATAGAACAATGAGTTTTGGGCTGTAGTGATTTTCTCTATTTTTTTTTTCTCACATTCAAACCTCACATTAAATTAAGTTCATTGGTTTTTTCCGTCTCTTAGTTATTCCGTATGTTTTCTAATAAGAATTTCAATATGATAAATTCACCATAGTTACTGATACCAAAAATTTTCAAGGGAAGACCTAATAACTCTAGACAATTTGTAGACATTAAGAATTCATGAGACTGTTACGGTTTGGAGCAACTCCAAGCTAGGGTTCGGTAGTTGCGGCCATAGCTGAGGACAGCATGAGAACCAAATGAGGGGTAAGGGTACCCCCTCATACAAACAGGTAGTAGTGGACAGAGGGAAAGGGCCAAGAGGCGTAGCTTTCAAGGTACCAATGACAGGCACCTTGGGATTAGACCCAAAAAAAGGTCAAGAAAAGAACCAGGACAAAAGTGCATGCATGGGAGAAGACGTCAGAGAAACTCAGAGTGAAGCGTAAGACATAGCGAAGCCCAACGGGACACAAGGGCGCAACCCGTGCAAACCCAAAACAACAATGATACCCAAGGTGATACTGGAGGATCCACAAACGCAACTCTACAGGGACTAGATGAAGGCACATGCGTTAATCTGTAGGTTCATGGGTGTGTGGCCCACAGAAAGAAACGTTGCACAACTGGATTAAATATCACTGGAAGACAAATGGAGAAGTGGAGCTCCACCTATGCTCGAAAGGCTTCTTCACAGCAGTCTTCATGAACCTAGAGGACAGGGATAGAGTCTTTGAGGGAGGTCCATAGTTCCACGCCTTAGTAGGACTGTATATGTAGCCATGGAAGGAAAAATTCTCCCCAAAAAAAGAGACTTTCAAAAAGGTGTTGGTCTGGCTGAGATTTTATTCCTTACCCTTAGACTATTTGTTGCCCTCTACTTTCGAAGCAATAGGAAACAAACTGGGGAAATATGTGAAGACCTCAGAAGCCACCCTAAAAGGGAGATATACATCTTACGCAAGAATCTGCATAGAGATGGATGTGTCTGGAGCACTCCCATAAGCCATAAGTCTGGAATTCAGGGATGGCGAATGGATCCAAAACATAGATTACGAATAGATCCCCTTCAAATGCAAAAGATGTCTTGAACATGGCCACCTGATCAGAGAATGCCCTCTTAATAAAAAACAGGAAGCGGAAAACCCCAAACCACAACAGGATGAGGATGGGTTTATAAAACCGAACCCTAGAAGAAAAGAAAACAAAAAGCAGAGTAAAACCCCGGCAGGAAATAACCTGGAGACCCCAAATAAAACAGAAGGAAGGGACAAAACCAATAAAGGGGCAGAAGACAAAAAGGATTTAGCAAAAGCTCAAGAAGTCAGAGAACAAGCAACAAAAGAGCCCACTGTTCAGCCAAGTAACAAGACGGAACAGGGGAGTTGTGCAGCCCCGATGGATGGAGAAAGCAGAGAAAACACCACCCCCATGCAAGAAGTAAAGGGATATGAAGAAGTGACCCCGAACGAAGTAGGAACAGAAGATAGTGATCTCAAAGACCTTGTGGAAAAGGAAGGGATAGATCTCCTGAACATACTGGAGCTATGGAAAAGACAAGGAGTAGACAACGTACTAACAGAGCAACTTGACTGCATTCAGTACCTATTCCTCGTAAGGGAGGATGCCAAATAGAGAGGACTAAAGCGCAAACATGGGGAGATAGGACACCTAGGAGTCAAAGTCGGCGAGGGACAACCACATCTCTCACCCAAGAAGACGAGGAGGAAAAAAGGCAGGAAATCAAATAGGGTAGCCCTACAGGAGCTTGGAGCACTACTGATAAACTCGGGTAAGATCAAGAAAATCTTCCCCAACTCCCCCCCACATGTTTAAATGAAGGTTATAACTTGGAATATAAGAGGCTTAAATAGCCAAAGAAAGCAAAGAATCCTTAGAAATAGACTAAAGCAGGAAAAACCGGATCTTTGTTTCATTCAAGAAACAAAATGCACTACAGACATAATGGAGGCAATCATTAAACAACAATGGAGCAAGCATAAGATGGTGGCTATCAGGGGCCACCAAATGGCAGGAGGTATTCTCACCTTGTGAAACCTACAAGTACTAAGCCTAGTAGTAGTCGAAGCGACTAGGCACACCCTTACAGTTCACATGAAAATCATTGGAAACATAGAGGTGATTCTATGAACTAATGTGTATGGGCTCCAGGTGTCAGAGGAAAAGAGAGGAATGATACAAGAGCTAGAAGACATTAAAACCCAAACCAACAACCTCCAATGGATCCTGGCAGGGGACTTCAACATCATCACGACACTTGTGGAGAAAAAAGTAGGTACAAGAAGATTGGATAGGGATACGGAAGACTTCTCAAATTTCATAAACACAACGGAGTTGGTAGACCTCAAAACGAATAATGGCCAGTTCACCTGGAACAACAAACGGATGAACCAGTTTCAGGTAGCAACAAGACTCGATAGATTCCTAGTCTCAGAATCAATCATTATGTAGGGGATAACCTTAGATTGCAACATACTTTCCTCGGGGGGGGAATTGATGACTAGCCAGTGCAACTAGAAGCATGCTTCCAAACCACACCAAAGAACAGACCCTTCTGATTTGAAAAAATCTGGATTGAACACCCGACTTTCAAGGAAAGAATCAAACAGTTGTGGAAGGAGGAGAAACCCGAGCAAGGGACAAGGATGTTCAAACTCTATAAGAAACTAAGGTACATCAAAGGGAAGCTCAACGAGTGTAACAAGGACACTTTTGGGAATATAAACCAAGCGAAAAACAACATAGAGGAAATAATGAAAAAACTCCAGGAAACCTACATCTCGGAGGGAAATACGAAGGACCGAAAAAATGAAGAGATCCAGATGACCTAGGAATGGGAAGCTCGATGCCAACAGGAAGAAACACTTTGGTGACAAAAGTCCCGTATCAGATGGCTAAAGGAAGGAGAGAGGAACACTAAATTTTTCCATAGAACAACCATGGCCAGAAGAGCCCATAACAAAATCCTGAAGATGAAGGACCAGGATGGAATAGAGCGAGAGTCACATAAAGAGATCGAAACTACTCTGGTAAACCACTTCCATGGGATAGCCCAGGAATCCAACCAAGACAAAATGGAGGCCATACAAAAGATAAGCGAGCACATCCCCTGCCTGGTCACCGAGGAACAAAATAACAACCTAAACAAACCCAATGTTGAGGAGGAAATTGACCAAGTACTCCAGGAAATGCCCAATGGGAAAGCCCCAGGTCCAGATGGATTCATAGTAGAGTTCTTCAAAGCCTGTTGGGAAACTATCAAACATGACGTTTATAGGGTAGTGAAAGACTCTAGAAGGTCAGCCTCCATTCTAAAAGAGATAAATGCTACAATGATTACACTAATCCCCAAAGAAAATGAATCCAAAACCCTTGATCGTTACAGACCCATAGCGTTGTGCAATGCGGTTTATAAGATAATCTCCAAAGTTATAGAAAATAGATTGAAATCCTTCTTACCCATAATGATCTCACAAGAACAGGAAGGCTTCGTGGAAGGAAGACAAATAATGGACAATGTCATCCATGCCCATGAGCTTATCCACACCCTGAAGATTCAAAAGAGAGGGGAAATGATAATACAACTAGACCTAGAAAAATCTTATGACAAAATTAGTTGGCACTATATGGTCAAGGCTTTGGAATCTTTTGGTTTCACCCAGCACTGGATCAGCTCAAAAGTCAGCCTGGTATCCATTACAAGCTACTCACTACTTATAAATGGAGCCCCTGGCAAACCTTTCTGGACCATGAGAGGCATTAGACAAGGAGACACGTTGTCCCCCTTCTTGGTCATTCTAATGATGGAAGGTCTCAATCGAAGCATAGAAAGTACAACTGCAACAGGTGAAATAACAGGCATCAAACCTTTCAAAAAATTCCCTACTTCCACACAACAACAATTCGTGGATGACACCTTACTTCATGTCATACCCACGGTCAAGGAAGCAAAAGCCTACAAATGAATCCTAGAAGAGTTTGGGGAAGCCTCGAGTGTAGAGATCAACCATTCCAAATCTAGGATATTCTTCTTCAATACCAACCCCACAATCCAAAGAAATTTGGCCAACATTTTGGGCTTTGAACGCAAAGCACTCCCAACTAAGTATTTAGGAATCCCCCTTGATAGACAAAGGTTACAAACTATCAAACTGGGAAAGAATAATCAATAAGTTACAGGAACAAATGAAAAATTGGACGTACAAATCCCTCAACCTACTCGGAAGACTTATTCTGACCAAGTCTGTTTTGTAAGCAATTCCAACCTTTATGATGTTCGTTTTCCCAACCCCCTTAGGGGATACTACAAAAAATAAGAACCATCCAAAGGGACAAAGAAAAAATGGGCCCTGGTGGCTTAGGAGAAGGTTTGTAAACCAAAAAGAAAAGGAGGCATGGGGCTACAAGACCAGCAAGTGACCAATGATGCCTACGGGGCAAAACTCTAGTGGCGTTGGGTAAAAGAGACTACTACACCATGGGTAAACCTGTGGAATGAAAATTATGCCCCGGACATATGCGACCAAGATAGAATCCGCTTCAGAGGAACAAGGGAAGGTTCAACCATCTGGAACCTAGCCTAGCACAACAAACTCTGGATTCAGACACACATCTTCTGGGAAGTAAGGAATGAGAGAAGAACTAGATTTTGGGAGGACACCTGAAAAAATGAATCTAGAATGGAGAACCCGAATAGGGAGGAACTCCAACAGGAGATGATCACGCAAGGAAAAACCAGAGTCTACCATTATTGGAAACAAGAAACAAATCGCAACAAATGGAGAATCTAGGATACTCTCACTCCACATAATAGAGAACAAACTGCAACAATAGTAAAAGAAGTGGAGGAGGAATTAGGGAGAAGAAAAATAGCAGTCACGGAAGGAAATGACCAGCTGAGATGGGGACAAAAAGACAACAGGGAATTCAATCTAAAATAAGTCTGACAGTATATCGTGGACTAGGAACAAGAAGACCTGATGCAACAATGGGATAATCTTTGGAATAGCCCCCATTGGCCAAAAATAAAAAAATTCCAATGGTTAATACTCCACAACCGAATCCTAACTTGGGAAAACCTAAGGAAAAGGGGATTCATAGGCCCTTCTAGATGTCAACTCTGTCAAGCCAAGGAAGAAACAACAAACCATCTCCTTGACGAATTCACCTACACAACAAAAATCTGGGACTAGGCAGTAGGTATCCTCCGATAGTCCAATAGGATATGAGGTAACATCTCTACAACTATCAACATATGGAAAGAGAACTACAACGATAACGAAGAGGTGAATCTCTATTGGATCCTCACCCTAGGAATGATCATATGGGCAATATGGAAGGAAAGGAACCGATGCATCTTCAGGAACCAAAGATGGCCGGAAGGGAAGATCAAGCAAACAATAATCTCCATGACAAGAGAAATGGTACAGAGCCGCAACTACTAGACAGGAAGAGCGCAACTCACAAACCAGGACTCCCGAATCCTAGAATCCTTCCACCTGAAAGACAGATGCAACCCCAATCAGGTAAGACATCCACTATAATTCCAAGTAGGTGAGCACAACTGGAAACCACCATGAGTATGCTCCGTCAAGCTAAATTTTGACAGGGCGTCGAAAGGTAACCCAGGATGGACAGGAATGGGAGGAGTAATCAGGGACAGTAAAGGAAATATCATCCAGTTGTATGCTAGGAGTCTGGGAATCTCAACCAACAACATCGTAGAATTCAGAACCCTAGAGACCAGCCTCGAGATTCTAACCCAAGAAGGGGTGACAAATGCCATAGTGGAAGGATATTCCACACTGGTTATCAACACAGTAAGGAGACTCCAAAACGATACCAGAGTGGGAGAAATTCATAGGCACTGGCGCTTAGCACATTCCCTCCAAAAAATCTAGGAGCACTTGCAGACGAGGATCACAGTGGAGTTGTGTTGGGTACGAAGGTTAGAAAATGGATTGGCGGATAGAATTGCTAATGAAGCGGTCTATAAGGAAGGACCAGAACTGGACACCATCTGGAGTAACATCCTGAATGGTCGGTTTTGAACAGACTGCATTCAACTAGCGGAAAAAGACTGTGATGACAGTTGAGGTACGGACGACCACATCGAGAATGGAGGCGCAGAAATAAATGAAGGGAATGTAGAATCCAAGAAGAATCCGATAGCCCAGCACTCAAACACGAGTTAAAATGCAGAGGAAAATCACACAACAAGAGGAAGTATGACACCACAGTCCTATCAATAGGAAGTACAAGGGTTGTCCATGGGAAAACAAAAACGATAATCAATCGACAGCAAAGGACAAAGAACAAAAGGGTGTTCCATGGCCAAATGGGGGTACACGTTACCCAAGTACAGATACGGGGAGTGGTAATGATTTTCTCACAGCATGTAGGGCAAAGGATTGGTGCAGGGATTACGACAGAGCTACCAAGAGCACAAACTCCGAAACAGTGAAAACGGCCCAGAAGGTACACCTTTATGAGCGGCCCATGATTTCTAGGATGATCCCATAACCAAGAAGATTCCATAAGAGAAGAAACACCAGGAATAGCCATAGAATGGAAAGAAGCAATTACAGAGGCCATCTTACACACCAGGAAGGAGCGAATAGGAATAGTAGGAGAACCTAAAGAAAAAATCACCACAAACAAGACAAGATGGTACGAATGAAGAAAACCCATAGCAAGAGAATCCCTCAGGGGAAAGAACCCCTACCAAGCACCCAGAGGATAACAAGGATGGAGCAAGTGGTCAGAGAAGCCAAGGTTACATTTCTCATGCAGGTCGATTCAAAGGGAAAAGCGATCATCAATAGGTGGGAGAAAGAAATTAGAACCACACGCAAGGGAAAACCCTAGACGCAACTAATTCAGGAAGCGGACGGGATAAAGGACACAGGGGCCACACAGCCCAGAACAACACTCTACCACAAAACGGTGGAGGAGGCCTGGCGAACAAAAATGCTTATAAGAAATTTGAGCGGTGACCGGAAAGAGAATAGCAGAGAGGCAATTAGGGACCACAAGAAGGTGCTCATAGAAATTATGAGTCGCCTCAGCAACCTGGAGGCTAGTACAAAAAGACTATCTGAGGAACAGAGGAGCCAGAAGGAAAAAAAGGAATGAATGGTAGGCCAATTCCACCTTTACTTATGTTATGTCCACCACATGGACATCACTCCAATAGACCGGAGCGAAAATCCAACCTGTATCAGAAAGACGTGCACAGTGGAGCAGAGGAAGAAGAACGAGGAAAGAAAGGATGGAGACAAAAGGTATCCCATCATCCTGGACTAGCGCAGGATCAGCCCCGGGTCAAGTTGTATTCAATGTAAGAGCTACCCTTTTTTTTGGTTATGTATTTTGTATATGTTATGTTTTAGTTTATCAAATTGGCCTTCGGAGGAATGGGTTGGTTTCCCATCGCGGTGGCCCATCCCCCCGTGCTATCTTAGTCAGCGTAACTCTAAGATCCCTAATCTGGTTTCCTTTTCGGTAGATTAAGGGACTCCCCTTTTCTTTTTTGTATCATTACCTCTCTCAATAATACAAAAATTCACACTCACTTACAAAAAAAAAATCTAGACAATTTTATGAACATATAAAATCATTAGAAAAACATAGAGAAGAAAGAGAATCCAAACTTCAAATAGAGCTACAAGAAATGCTTGATAGTAAATTTAGATCCTTACAAGATGAGTTTTAGACTTAGATAAACAATAGAATATTAGGATGGGAAACTCATCTACAGAAAATGGAGATTAGATTGCAAGAAATAGAAAAACAAATCCAATAAAAGAAACAATCAACCCAAAGAGAAGAGGTCTATGAAAATTATAATCTTGGGGACAATAATAAAGAGCTAGAATAAAATCGAATGGACAGTTTGGCCCTAAATAGTTTGCAATGCAAATTGGATATTAAATCCATCAAATACAAAATGAATAAGCTCATAAAGTTAGACCATGAGTGTTGCAAAAGATCCTTGAATTGTCACAAAAGATGCACGAATCTCATTATTTTTGGTATATAAGAGAATAAATACAAGAACATGCTCACAACAATCAAGGAAGAACTAAAAAAAAACAACAAATTGATATGAATTTGCTAATAGAAGCAAAGAGGTTGGGCTAAATAATTGAACAAAAAAATGTGTTGATTTTTGTTAAAGTAATATCTAATGACCAAGTGGAATTAAGGAAGGAAGCTGAAAAGGTAAAAGAATCCAGGAAGGAATAAAAGTTGGCAATAATTAGGAATTGAAAAGTTGTTAACAAATATAGAGACAAGAAATATAATAATGAATATGAATTTGAGACACTTGGAATCCTCTCATGGAACTGTCATGGCCTTCCATGGAGAAAACTACCTATATTAAGTTGTATCCTAAGTGAAATTGATATTGTATCTCTAGTTGAAACTTGGGAGCATGAAGAATCTAAAGTCCCTAACATAGAAGGATTTTTACTGTGGTCATCCTATAACAAGAGATATTTTCATAAAGGGAATGGAGGCATAGATTTCTATATAAAAGAAAATATTTCTCCGGACATCAGCTTGATAATAAATACCCTTGCAATAAATACATTTGCATAGAGATTTATGATATTAATGTTAAGATAATTTATATAGAAATCCATTACTTTTCAATTCTACTTTTATAAGAAAAACATTCTAGATAAGATATATCCCTACAAAACATTAGAACAATATATTTATATGTTCATAAATGAATGTAGCATCCTCTTGCTATGAGACTTTAGTTCTAGAACTGAAACTAATAAATCTATTCTTCTAAGAAATGATTCCAACCCTAATACTCTTTAGCTAGATGAGGTCACTATTCTCACTATCAGGTAGACAAGAATCTTTGAATAAGTGACCAAGAATTATTTGGTACTGAGCTAATAAAGCTCTATAGTTCTCCAGATTGATATATAATATTACATTATACAAACGAATAAAAAAAATTGACCTTTTAAATGACCATTATCCTAACTTTGATCATATAACTTTGGCCCTAACTCTAAACGTTGTCATGTACAAAATATCCATTGAAGAAAACTTTGGTAACTAAAGACACTTTCTTTTTTATAAAAATAAATTTGATATTTTTTTTTAAATGTGTTCCATGACAGCGAATATCATTGCTCATTATGTCCACAAAAAAACTACCTGAAATCCACGAGAGAACATGGGGTGTCCAAGCATTTTCAGAGTATTGGGAGCTCAACAACAAGAGCATCATCTTATAGACCCATTCAAGAACAAAACACATCACTCCAAGGATTTGAACCTGGGTAGGGAGGGTGGAAATCATTCCTCCAAACCACCCAAGATACATCCAATGGACAAAGTTAATCTTCTTTTAAAGAACTTAAATAGTGAATTAAATCTCTTATCTTATAATAACAATATTGAAGATATCTATCATAATTTTACAACAACCCTCTCTAATTCTTTTAAAAATTTATCTATCAAGGTGTTATGTTAAATGAATAATAGAATATCCAACCATTGGTATGATAAAGAGTTTAAAATTGCCAGAAAATCCATTAAGGATGCCTCTAATGAGTCCTTAAAATATGATAAGATAAATAGATACAAGGTGGACTAATTAAAAGAAAAAAAATGTACCACATAAATACAAATCAAGAGAAGATTTTTCACCTATCTAAGCTATATAATAAGAGATTCGAGAGGCAAATTTTGACCTGTAAAGCTAAAGAAAATAATATGATTCCCCTATAGGACTACCCAAAAATATTTACTAATACCCTATTGTTATGGAAATCATTTCAAATGTTTCTATAGAGGACGAAGTGTTTTCTATAAAAGACATAGATTTTGGAATTAATTGACTCGCAAAAGGGAAAGCTAAGGACATCAAAAAATACAAATCCAAAATCTTAAAAATTGGAGGTTCTATCCTCATCCCACATAGACAAGCTCTTCAATTTAGAAATCAAGCAAGGATTTCCTAAACCATGGACTCAAAGTTTCATTATTCCTATGTTTAAAAGTGGGGATAAAATAAATCTCACTAATTATAGGACTATTATGATTATCCCTATCTTATCCAAGTTGTACATAAGTATTTTGGAAAACAAGATCAACATATGACTTGAATGCCATGCAAAAAGAGATAAAGGCTAGACCATATTTAGAGGATATGGATCAACTATGGACGATCTTGTTACACTTAGGATCATTGCAAAGGAGTGTAGCAGTAATAAAATCAATCTCCATTGTTTTTTTGTTGATTTTAGAAAAGTTTTTGACATAATGCATAGGACTAACCTTTGGAGTAGGTTAGGAGAGACAAAAGTTCCTTCTGAGCTTATAGATATTGAAATAAGGTTATATGAGAATGTATTGATAGGTTTAGAAATACCGAGGGTTGGTCGAAATAAATTAACTATAATATAAGCATCAAGAAAGGTTGTCCCTTCTCCCCTACCCTCTTTGGCATATACATTGATAATTTAGAATAGTGTTTGGAAGATGTTGTTTCTACTAGGCCAACTCTCATTGATATATTCATCATCATTCTTATTTATGCCAATGATATTGTTCATATGGTAAGGAATACCTATGACCTTAGTAAGAAATGAAGAATCCTCAAGGACTTCTTCTCTAGTATGGGTATGGCTATGAACACTGAAAAATTGAAGGTTGTGATTTAATAAGTCTGAAAAGATCATCTACGATACTTTCATATATGCAAACAATAGCTAGGAGGAATTACCTTCATACACATATCTTGGAATTGACATTCATAAAAAACTCAATTGGAACTATAGTGTTGAGAAAAGGATAAATGGAGAGTAGAAATCTTATTATGTACTTGAAAACAAGTGTAATCTAGTAGACCTTTATCTATGGGATACGAAAAAACCTGTATTTGATACTCTTGTCACTCGTGTTATATTATATGGATCTAAAATTTGTGGATGCAGTATAAATATAGAGGATATCAAAAATAATTTTATCACCCTATCATATCCTCCTTATAGAAGATATCATTTCCCCCATTAAAAGCACGACCATGATTAGGTACTTAATGTACAAGATAAGGATAAAAAAATATGGATACCAAGAGGCTCCCAAAAATTGATTCAAAATGCATCCAAAAACATAGATGTCAAGTCTTGGCTAAATCATTGGGAAATAAGATGAATATCCATTATATTAATATATTATTACATCTAAATTTAAGGAAAATCCACTATCCTATAAGGAATTAGAGGATAAAAAAAAATTAAGTACTACAAGGAGTTGGTCAACCCTGATGATCCGGATTATTTTCAGAATGAAATGAGAGAAGAGATATTAGAATGAAATACACATAAAAATTGCCAGAAACAGAGAAATACAACAATACACGATTTCTATTAATGAAAGAAATGTACAGAGACTGTAAAAATAGAGAGTGCAAGACTCGCTAGAATGGTGGAAGCTTTATCTCTGAGAAGAGATGTGACGTCTACGCTCATTTGTAAGAAGATGATTACAATGAGGCTCTGGAGGCGTTTTTATGATAACCATGAATTCCAAAACCCTAGACATCCAAAAACCTAACCCTAGGAGATGATTCAAAAGTCATGTGGGCCCTGTTGGGTTAAGTTGGTACATTAACTTCCCGAGGTCATAAATTTTGCATACGATCTTCGTTTTAGGTGTGTGATACCTTGTTGGAAAGGTATTTTTGAGAAATACACATTATGATGTCAACTCTATCTCAGTGTACAGTTTGACTATGGAAAGCCAATAAAACATTATTTAGAGCCCCAAAATGTCCTTGGAAGTATAGAAACATGTACTGACATGAAAACTTCCAAAACAAGCCAGTTGGAATAGGTGGGAAGCCACCAATATCCACCTAGATGTCGTTTAGGGATTCAAGACAACTCTGTAAGTGAAAAACCCAAAATTAAAAGGAAATGTCCCCATTATAGAGAAATGTGTTGAACTGAAAACTGTCCAGATGAGTCAGTTGGAATTTGGAACAGGTGGGTGGCCACCAATATCCACCTGGATAAATCCTCCCCCCTTAGGAAGCAATTGTATCCATTGCGTTGAGTTCTCGAGGAAGAGGGGGAAGCGTTTTTTGAATATGAATCTTGGTGAGCTGCATGACTTGGTGGAGAAGTTGCATTTCTTGGTCTATGGAAGGCTATCACAAACCTATTGTTGGTGGGGTTGAATCTGTTCCACCAACCTGTTGTCTTTGGGCTTAATGGGGCATTGTTTAGGCACCATTGTAGGTGAAGAAACAATATCTTAGTTCTCTTATGCAATCTTCTTCTACTAGATAGAAGGTGTTCAGGATATAATGGTTGTAGTGACCTTATGTGCATCCTTTGAACAGACTATGAAGAGGATGAATTTTGCAGTATGAGAGATTACCTTGCGACACATTTTTGGTGGAACAATAGTCAGAACTTGTAGAGTTGACCCCCTAGAGTAATAATGATACTATGGGGTCGAGACTCATAAACAACATGATGCTTCCACATATATGGTTGGCCCAAAACAACATCACACACATCAAGAGAGGAGCCATCACACACTACCTTATCCTTTAAGGGTTGGATAGGACAGGCGACACTGCTGGATGAGACAGAGATATCATCCCTGGTGAAACCACCCAATGTTGTATGTATGCGGGTGTGGTGTTGTCAACAACCCCAACTATTTGATGACCTCAGCTAAGATGAGGTTCTTATGGATACCACTATCAACAATGAAATGCAACAGAGTCCCCTTCACCCACATCTGTGAATGGAAGAGAAACTCCCCCTCTTCAGAATCTACTAGTTCTTCTGATTGAATTGTTGTGGTCGCGACAGTAGCAGTAGGGTTTGCATCAATGATCTGTCTATTTTAAATATTTTTTGGATCAGATTATGAATCAGGGTTCGAATCCTTGTCTTTTACCTAGGCCGCCAATGACTGTTTCAAGTGACATTCATCGATGTTGTGCCATGGGATTTTGTGGAAGTCACACCACTTCCCAGTTTCATTCTATGTATTTCCTTTACCCTTATTTTCCCATGTATTAGAATGGTTCTCGGGAGGCTATTGGGTAGGGACATATTTACCATGCTTTGGTTGTTGCGGATTTGCAGACCCAAACTCCCATTTGTTCTGGTGCCTAAATTTTTCTCGATTTTGACAGCATATCGATAGGCAACTCCCAATGATGATATGTTTAGGAAATCCATTTCGGTTTGGATGTACCTATGCAAAGCCCCACGGTATTTTAGAACCAGATGTCACTTGAAGTCTTTGATACCCATCTTGGTGCGCAAGGTATGGAAATTATTTGTGAACTCCTACACTATTTGGCTCTTCTCTTGCCACAGTGTGGTCCATCTCATGTATTGTTCTTCATAGTTATCAAGAGGGTAGTATTGTTCCTTTACCGCATCCGCAAAAAATCCCCAAGTGGGATCCACCCCATATATTCAAGATTCCTCTATGGAAATTTTCTCACAGTAAGTTTCCCACCAATGTTTTACATGGGGGAGAGCCTTGAGGAGTGCGAAGGTGATCTTTTCCCTATCAGAAAAATTGTAAATAGAGAAATAAACTTCTATCATATTCAACCATTTTTCTAAGGCATCCGCATATATTTGACCTTCAAATATGGGAATATCAAAATTATATTTTACCTTGAAGGGAGAGGTTCCTCCAAAGTGGTCACTTGATGAATATGTGCATGTTGCTATCAACAGGCATTGAAGGATGTGGGAAAAAATCTCCATTATTGTGTCCCTCTGTCGCATGATAGCTTGCTCAAGAAACATGTTAATAGAATATTATGCTTCGTCAGTTTTCTTTGTTCCCACCATAGAGGGTTTCTTGGGCGTGCGAGAGCAATTTTCCTCAAGAGAGACAAGCTCGAGACCCAACTTTCTATACTCGTACCTCATCAGGGACATGCACTGAAAAATGATCAATAGAATCATGCTATGATACCACTAATCTGGATTATTTTCGGAATGAAACGAAAGAAAAGATATTACAATGAAATACACATAAAAAATTCCAAAAACAGACAAATACAACAATACATTATTTCTATTAATGAAAGAAATGTACAGAGATTGTAAAAATACATAGTGCAAGACTCGATATAATGGTGGAAAATTTATCTTTGAGAAGAGATATGACGGCTATGCTCATTCACAAGAAGATGATTACAATGAGGATTTAAAGGCCTTTTTATGATAAACATGAATTCCAAAACCCTATACATCAAGAAACCTAACCCTAGGAGATGAAGCGCCAAAATTTATGTGGGCCCCATTAGGGTAAGTTAGTAAATTAACTTCCCGAGGTTGTAACTTTTGCATACGATCTCTGTTTTAGGCATGTGATAGCCCGTTGGAAAGGTAGTTTCGAGAAATACACATTATAACATCAAAATATGACTTTGTTTACAATTTGATTGTGGCAATCCAAGAAAACA
Organism: Picea engelmannii; assembly: GCA_009831015.1. Taxonomy (NCBI): domain Eukaryota; kingdom Viridiplantae; phylum Streptophyta; class Pinopsida; order Pinales; family Pinaceae; genus Picea; species Picea engelmannii. Next base: position 204,875 of record ML780856.1, on the reverse strand, counting down.
ATGTTTAGAGGCCGAGAACATCCCTAGAAGTACAGAAAGATGTACTAACATGAAAACTTCCAAAATAATCCAGTTGGAATAGGTGGGAAGCCACCAATATCCACATGGATGTTGTGTAGGGATTCATGAAAACCATGTAAGTGTAGAACCCACAATTATAAAGAAATGATCCCATTATAGAGAAATGTGTTGAACTAAAAATTGTCCATATGGGCCAATTGGAATTTGGAACTGGTCGGTGGCCACCAATATCCACCTGGATCACCTGACCTAGAAAATAAAAATATCTCTCAATTTTGAATAGCCCAAAGAAAAAATCACCATTGCTAAAATTCCAACCAACTCCCACACCCTGCATAGTGAAACTGGGCATTGGACAATTCCCAAAACACCATGGGATGAAATAACCTATCATATTTGTGACACTAAGAGGGTTGAAGATGAAAACCGCTTTCTCCTAGAGTGCCCTGCTTATACTCAAATTAGATCACAATTTCAAAGTATACTCGAATTAAATCACAATTTCAATATATATATATGAATACCGACTTTCCTAACCTCCTAAGTCATTAAAGCTATGGTGATAGTGTAAATCTTCTTTTATATATTTTAGAACATCCAAATAAAATTTTAAAGAAATTAAGTAGTGAAAATTTTAGTTGTTCTTTGAACCAATCAGTGTGGAGAAATCACTTTGAAAGTTTTTTCTTCTTCAATACTAAAAAAATCCTTATGGAGGATGTTGTATTGAACTGTCTTGGACACCTTTAAATAATGACCCACGGTCCTACAAACTATGACAACAACCCTGCTGGAATAACACTATTTGTATTGCAATATCTAGCAGGATGGATGCCCCAATCTATTTCTGGCCTATAGCCCCATGCGACCTCTCACATTATCCCAAGAATTATTCTACCTATTAAGTGTTTAATCCATAAGACGACATCCAAAATATCAATCGTGAACAAATGAAAATTTTTGAAATGATCGCTAAAATTCTCATAGACACATGTTTGTATATACATAAAGTAGATATTTTTTTAAAGTTTTGGGCTGTAATACAAAATTTTTTGTGCACAAACACAAAATGTATAGGAAGGAACATGAGCATGGGAATGTTGTAAAGCTAAAGGTGAAGAAGGAAATCCCAACTAGAAGAGTTTGTACATTTAATCAATGGTTATGTGTTATGACCACTACCATAATTGTTCACTTAGAGAATCTTGGATACAATAGATGGGTATCGAACATTCTATTATGTGAATGAGTTTTTTTAAGGAACTAAGGTTTAAACAAAATATGAAATAAATTCTTCAAAGGTTGTAATATTCATTTCTTCCTGAAAGCATTTCAAGGAAAAATGGTGAAGTAGAGATAGTTAACTTTTCTTTTCGTGTTTGGAGGAAGGGGAGAATTGAAAACAACTACAGTTGTATGAAATCAAGCAAAGAACACGCAACCAAACACAGGATAGAAATCAAGAGTCTTGGATCTAAAACTTCATTGATTCACTCATTTCTTCTTGAGACAGAATTAAATACACAAAATTTACTAATAATAGGGTTTAGTTATTCTAGAGATTTTTCAAATTACTAGAACTAACCGCTAACAAGGCACATGCTACCACATCATTGTAAAGAATTAACAACGTCCTTAAGTTCCTGGTTTATCAGGGCTGCCTAGTAATTGTCCAAGGCGAGGGCATTACATTAGAATGTTCAATAAAGTAAAATGTTGGTAACCTTTCACTAGATGACTACACCCTTTCCTTAATTGTCGAAGTATGAACTAACATTTTAGTTATAATCAATATCATAATTAACATAACATCGTAATTAAAAAGGCCATTTATGACCATAGCAATACTTTAAATGATGATAATTAAGAATACCCACATTTCAAAGTACTCATAAAAATAACAATGATTAAAGTGCAACATCTAAACATGACAATTTTTAAAAATAAAATATATAATTTACATCAGCGTATACTTAAAGGTGGCACTAACTTACAATACCTTGCAACCCAAAACCTAAACCAACCTTATAATTAATGTCTAACAATCAATTAATGCCTTATAATTAAATATTGTAACAATTGTAAATTCATTTATCGACGACCAATTAACTTTTAAAATTAAATATAATAACAACTATAGTTAAATATAGACATTCCACTTCTCTAACAACCATTACGCTTTGTAATTAAATATGGTAAAATCGATTTCTGTAACAACAACAAGTCACTTCTTGTAATTAAATTTAGCGATTTATGTAAGAAGCATTGACTTCAATTGATTTATTTAACCATCATTGGCTTCTTGTAATTACTGTAAGGACTTGTCCCCGAAAAAGAAGTTGTTTTCAATATATAAACAATAACACGACCCTACAGTAACGATAAGAGGGATTTCTCTCCTATTGTTATAAAGTTTGCAGTTTTTCTTTTCCGTATTTATCTCTGTAACAAATAACTGTGCATATCCAGCGGCTCTCCAAAGGCAAAGTCTGCCAAACCCGGGCAGCGGATTCGAACTCTGTACCTCCGGGTTTAACTTGGCTTTTCCAACTCCAATGACAGGCTTGCATCGCGGTATCTTTGGGACTGAGTTTCAAGATACGGATCTGTTCTTTTATTGTCTGGTCAACTTCTTTACAGCAGTGAACAATTGTGTGTACAGGAAATTATACTTAAATTAAATTGGAGGGAAAGTTTATTTGCAAGGAACGATAACCGGGCGTTTTCTTTTTCTTTTTTTTTTTATATTTTTGAATAACCTTGAATGTAATGCCAGGAACCCATAGTCTTATGACTGACAGGTGGTCTTTGGTTACAGGTAGTCTTACGACTAGCCAGGTGTCCTCAAGCGCCTTAACTGAAGCTAGACAAGATTCTTCCTGCCTTAACGCACCCAACAGACACTAGACCAGATTTACTGCATGATTATACACCCAATAGCTCATTCACCAGGCACACCTGATACCCAATAATCAAAAATTCAGATTTGACTATACCAAAATTCAGAAGGCGGAATGCTGAAGAGAAGGTTCTGAAACCAAAAACCACAGTGGGACAACTGCAGTCAGTTGCTACCAGTGAACGTAAGCTAAAGGAGCCAGTTCTGTTGGCAAATAGCAGATCCAAGATGTATCCAAAATGCTCAGACCCCAGAGAGGGAAAAAAAAACGCATGCAATGGGAAACAAAGACAACATATTGCAAGTCGATGAAACGTCCTAATAACAGAACAAAAAAACGCCCACCGCAATGATGAGAGTGCCCAAACTACTATCCAACGCATACGATGGCAGTCAACTCCCAAGAAATCGGCAACGCAGAACAGTAAACCTTAAAATGCAGATAAACGAAAATGCCCCATACCTCAGTTAATACGCAGAGCATCAAGGAAATTTTAGTCGCCAAATCAATACACCCAATCACCAGTACAAATAGCCAATAAAAATATAGCGTATAAAAACCAACATACACAGCCAGAACGCCCATCGACCTCAATAAAACACAGGTCAACACAGATCATTAAACATGCAAAACACGGTTCAAGCCCAAATATCGCAGATCATTCAGCCTTTAAACCCCAGATCAAAACGCCTAAGACATCAATAAACCGAAGACCATTCGCGCGTTAACTCAGATTAAAAACGCCCCAAATATATCAATAAACGCAGAGCATTTAAACATTTTAAGCGCTGATCATTCCAGAATACAATGAATTTCGTTAGATGATTAGTAACTCAATACACCATCCTAGATTATAACCGCCATTGTTTTATACAGTCCAGGTCGTTGGATAAAAGATATAACAACGATATTACACATTACACATTACCTCACCATCATTTAAATTGCACATGTCCAGATTTCGGCAGAAGGATTTCATATAGTCAGAGCGACGAATGGAAGGGAAAATGCAGCATAAATAATATCAAAATTTCCAAAAACAATGCCTTCTACTTTACAAATTGGAATCATACCGTTGCCTTACGACCGTGTCGGAATACGTCCCGTGCTGCGTCCCGCGCTCCATGCCGCGTCCCGCATCCCGCTTGCCGACCGTAGAAGGCTCATCGGTACCTCCCATCCAAACGCTAGGGGTACTCTGCTTCCCCCTTAGCCCCCCGAGCCGCAAAGGGGCCACACAAGAACCAGAGATAGACTAGCATCTCAGCTCGCCTCCACGGCTGAGCTACCACTCCAACACAGCTGAGATATACCCAACTCCTCACAAGCAACCCGTCAAGTCACAATTCGGTAGCGTAACGTTACGCTAACCGTTCATATCTTTCTTCCTTCCTTTCCCCTCCTTTTATAGAATTTTGAGACTGACCTAATTCATAAATCATTAATTAATTAATTTTTAATGACAACCCTCTAAACGTTATCCGCCGTCCAAGTGTCACTCATCCCTATGGTTCTCCAAAATTAATTTCTTTTTAATATTTAAAAGACTCAAATCCCTCACTTCCTCAAAAATCACTCCTTAAATTACTCCTTAAATTACTCCTTAATCACCCCTTAAATTAC
>ML780856.1:185647-200032 GCA_009831015.1 Picea engelmannii | reverse complement strand
ACATGCTCCAAGGGTGCCACTCGCTGACTTGACGGATTGGTAGACTCTATAACCCCTGGAGTCAACACTCTGCCAGGTGAACTTGTGGGAGACTAAGGGCTCTAAGGAATAAGGCCCCCGCCTTATTGCGCGCCCCTTAGAATGATCGTGAGCGAATGTCGCAGTCTGCCCTCACGGCATCGTGGATCCTCTCGAACTAGGTAATCGTTAACCTACAGTTTGAGCCACGGCGGGAGTGCTAATAGGCTGTGGCAGGGTTGCTATCACACCTCTCCCTCAATCTCTCTGGAACTCGTGTGTGGCCCCTTTTCTCCATATGTGAGTCTGGTCGGCAAGCTATCGTCAGCCTGCATCATCAACCATCATATCAGATCATGTCAACAACATATCATGAAATCAATAGCATATCATCAAAACCACACAATATCACCGTAAATGAAACAACCCAAAAATCCCACTCCCTGACTCAATCCGGAGTCCAAGGGAGTTCCACCGATGCCTCTGCATCCTCAAGGTCCGAAACCCTACACACTCAATGAAACTGAGTCAATAGCACCTGTATACAGCAATAGTAAAACATCCTGTCATCAATCATGATGCATCATCATCAAGGTTAAGTGGTTCATCATCATAAAAATCTAGATCACTTGCGAGCAAGTGTCCTCAAAGAATAAGTTTTGTCAGTGCGCCAGAGCGGGATGTTACAGCATGGGAATGTTGTAAAGCTAAAGGTGAAGAAGGAAATCCCAACTAGAAGAGTTTGTACATTTAATCAATGGTTATGTGCTATGACCACTACCATAACTGTTGAATTGGAGAAGCTTCGATACAATAGATGGGTATCAAACATTCTATTATGTGAATGAGTTTTCTTAAGGAACTAAGGTTTAAAAAAAAATATGAAATAACTTCTTCAAATCCTGTGAATATTCATTACTTCCTGTAAGCATTTCGAGGAAAAATGGTGAAGCAGAGATAGTTAATTTTTATTTTCTTGTTTGAAGGTGGAAGGGGTGAATTGAAAACAACTACAAATGTTTGAAATCAAGAAAAGAACAAGCAACCAAACACAAGATATAAATCAAGAGTTGTGGCTCTGAAACTTCATTGATTCATTCATTGCTTCTCATGATAGAATTAAATACACAAAATTTACTAATAATGGGGCCCAACTCTTCTAGATATTTCTTAAACTAATCGGAACTAACCACTAACAATTCTGGAAGGGGCCGAATTAATTAAACAACCATTTAATTTACAACATAACAGTAAAATTCAAGAAATTTCTATAATTTAGCACATTCGCCTACAAATTTATCAATAATAATAAAATTTTATAAGAGATTAAAACAATGCATAATTTGAAATACCTGAACCTGATGCTTGTTAGTCTCCAGTTTTGACTACATTTTTGCCTACATCATCCCAAAAAGACCTCCACTTTTATACCCAGTATCACCCCTTCTGGCCTTGTTATAACACATTTGACATCCTTTTACCACCAAATGGGGCTACTCAAGGTATTCTTACGTTTCAAGTTATTTTTATGAATTTCGTTACTTTAAATTAATATTGATACTAATGTGGCATGATTTAGGTACTATTTCTATTGAAATAGAACTTACCAGTACCAGGTACCAGCTCACACCCCGTGGAGATACCAGAGAAGCTACTAAAGATCCGCACGACATGGCCAGAGTGGTTGACAGTGTGATTTACATGATAGATTGAGTCATAACTCAATATGCTGATTCAAGGTGATATTATAGAACTGAGTTGTTAATGCTTTATGATCCACACTTCTTGACACTGCATGTCATGAAGATGTGAAGTCCGTTTTAACTGATTTTGAGTTATTTTCGGATCAGAAATCCATTTAGATTAATGCATTTTTGTTTTAAACTATTTTTGAGGAGGATCTATAAAGACAGAGGATCTCTCCCAAGAAACGTTGGTTATGTTATGCTATGAGATATACATTTATGCTAATACAATCTGCCTTTGCGTTATGTTACTTCACTGTTATATGATTTGAGTTATTTTTCTGAGTAAATGGAGTGTGAAGAATGAACAGTGTTTGCATGGAATGAGCTAAGTATCTTTGGTTCTCTTTTCGACGATTGTACCTCTTGGTTGGGCCCGCCAACAGGTTCAAGTCGCTGCCTCTTTCTGTATTAGAGTTAGTTTATTTCAGTATCTTAGGATTTGCATGCATGTTATCTTATTTGATTTTGGGGATTATCTTGTTCAGATTCTTGCTTAGCCACTTTTCAAACTGTGTTGTTTCCAGCATATTAATATATATCACGTTGATGAATGTTCAAAGCGTTATTGATTCCTGTAGAATTTCAAGCATGAACGTGATTTGCTCTGTTTCTAGTTTTTAATCTGAACGTGAATTAAAGAGAATGCAAGTTTGAATTTACTTTACTTTGATTAGGATAGTTAGTTCATTCTGTTCTGTTAGGATAGTTAAATTGCATTCGAATTAAAGGAAGCTTCCAGTACCAGTAGGGTAAATAGGACATTTCTTTATTTTATCTGTGGATAGATTCAGAACTATTTTGTGATGCTTAGATTAAAAGGCTTTCGAAAATGATCTTTCTTTTTATGTCTTAGATAGGAATAACAATGGATAGATGTTTAAAGCTAATGGTAGATAGTTTTTTGGAATCACATTAGACTAGAAGTAGAAGTACCTGCACTTAATCATAGAACTGTTTCCTTTGATGAATTAAACAGGAGATGATAAGTTTCAAAATAATCATTAAGGTTCAGTTTCTAAGAGTGAGTTTGTGTTTTCTTCTAATAATAACCTTTAGATAATGATTAGAATCTTACTGGCACATACAGTGTAGCAGCTCTAAGTTCACTTACCCTGGTTTGACAATTCAGTGTTTTCAGGTCATTAAAATCTTTAATATATCAGCCTGACATTTTTGGCGCCGTTGTCGGGGAGCTGTTTAAAAGGTAAGTTAGATAATTGTCTTGATTATTTTTAGAATGCACTTAGTTTGGTGTGGTATGTTAGCAGGTTGATGATAAGAGGAGCTGTGGAAACAAAGGGGTGAGAACCAACATATCAGTTATCACAGGTACTCTGAAACTCAATCTTAGTTTCTTTTTCTTTCATTTAGTATGACTTCATGAGAAATAGAGATCATAGAGGTAGATTTAGGGGAAATATAAAAAACCAAAAAGGAGAAACCTCCACCCAAAAAGCGATAGAAACTGAGACTGGAATTCTGGTTGAGGAAACCATAGAACAAAACCTAGAACCAGGGAACACCATATATCAACAAATTCAAAATCCTGGTGATCCAGCCCTGGATGACACAGTTGATCCAGAGAAAATACAAGATATTCTCGGGAACCCTGACTCTGTAGTTTCACAGATAACAACTGCAATTGTGGAATCAAAGGCCATAGGATCCTCAAAAGGACCAATAGGAGATAATAATTCTGACAAAAATAATCCAGAAAGGTGGGATTTCACACCCTCACCAAAGAAAGATCGAATTGCATATACAATTCTTGGTAATCCTTTTAACATGGAAGAAAGAGGGAGAGACTTACATGGGGAACTTCATATTGAAAATGAAGGAGAAGAACAAGCAGAGAATGAGTTAACACCAGAAACCACCTTTGGGTTTCCTATTTTGGATTTAGTCCAGAATGTCAATATGAAAAATATCCCACCTTCAACACTACCAACCTTTTATGGGAAAAATAGTGAAGACCCAGATGTCTTTCTTTTTGAGTTTGACATCCTGTGTAGGAGTTATAACTATCTCCAGGATGCACATAAACTAAAATTATTTCCTGCCACCTTGAAAGATTCTGCATTACGTTGGTTCATGAGTTTAGGAGAATACAGCATTAGATCTTGGGAAGATATGAAGGCAAAAATTTTAAAGAAGTACCAGGACTATTGTAGACCAAAGGATTCTCGGAATGATATTTTTAAAATGCAACAACAAGATGAAGAAATCCTTGAGGATTTTTTAGAAAGATTTACCTATACCCTTCAAAAATCTAAATATAATGATCTCCAGGATGAAGCAATCAAGACTCTTTTCTTAAAAGGAGTTTCAGTTGAATATATTGATACTCTCAATTTAATGGCTTCAGGAGACATTTATCAAAAAAACTTTGAAGCAATTAGTGAACTTTGTAGAACTTACTCAAGAAGTAGGGGGAAAACTGCAAAAAGTGTGAGAGAACCTGTCAACAAAAATACCAAAGTACCCACATCTGGTGGAGTTACTAAAATCGAATTGGGAAACCTTTTGGAAAATTTTAAAACAAACATTTTAGGTACAATTGGCTCTCAATTAGATACTCTGAAGATTAAAAGAAAGCAGGAAGAGGAAAACCTTGTCCTAAGCATATTTTGCCCAAAATGTAGAAAAAGGCATCCTTTACGAGAATGTCCTTTGGACAATGTTCCAGTATGTGCAATATGTACTGAAAATCATAAAACAGAAGATTTCCCATCCTTACCTGGATTGCAAGCAATATTCAAGGGAGGGGAAGCTCCAGGGACTCCACCTGTACCTAAGAGGCCTTGGCAACCTAGGAATTCAAATACATATCAAGAACCATCCCCACAATCTTCCAGCTATTATCCACCCTTCTCTCAACAACAACATCCATGGAACTGGCCAAATTGGCCTCCGCAAAATGTCCCTGCTCAACCTTGGTACCAGGGATGGAGAGATCCGAATTTTGGAAATAACCAACAGCAACATGCGGTACCAATTCCCCAGAATCCCTGCATGTAGTATCCTCCAAATATGCATCAGTTATTGCTTGGTTTTATTCCACCTCCGTTACCACCCATTCAACAAACCCCTCAGCAGCATTAGAATCCACCTCGTCCTACCATTTTTCCCGCTCAACCCATTCCAAATCCTAACCATAGACCACCTCTACCACTCCATAATGCTAATTTCCAGAATTACCCAGCTTACAACATAAACCCTATTTCTATACAAGAAATACAGCTGAGATCTGGAAAAAATTTAAATAAAATTCAGCCCATAACAAAAACAACACCAAAGGTAATTATCCAAGAACATGAAGATGAGCCTATGAATAATTTATCAAATGGGGCATCCCTGAAAGATGTTATCATTCCAAAACATAAATAATCTGAATCACAACATAGCACACAAACTCAGGTTCCCCAAACGCCTCCTTTTCCTGAAAGGTTGCTCATTGAAAAACCGATTGTCCAATCTGAGTTTGACATCATGAATGAACTTAGAAATGTCTGTGTCAAGATTCCATTGTTACAAGCAATCAGAGATGTTCCCATCTATGCCAAAACCATCAAAGAACTCTGCATTAAGAAACCAGGTCGGAAACAGAAAGATCCACCCACAATACACCTAGTAGGACAGTTATCAAATTATATTTCTGAAACACCTAAAATTGTAAAGTATGCCAACCCAGGGAACCCAATAGTTTCAGTGACTATCAACAATGTTTCTATTGGTAATACTTTAGTTGATCTAGGTGCAACCATTAATATAATGACCAGCAACACAGTGGAACTGTTACAACTAAATCAATTCCTTCACCCCACTCCTACAGTTCTTGAACTGGCTGACAGAACCACTATTAAACCTGTTGGAGTTCTTGATGACATCCTTGTGACTTTAGCTTCGTGGGAATATCCTGTTGACTTCATGATTATTCATTCAAAGGACCCCACAAAAGGCCATCCAATCATTCTAGGGAGACCTTGGTTGGCCACATCCAACTCTTTCATAGGATGTCGTGGTGGGGATATGTTCATCTCAAATGGTATTTTTTCACAAAAGCTTACTCTTGTCCCACTTGCTCGGCCAGTTACAGAAGAATTATGGTGGTTGAAGTGTCCCTATTTTGAGAATGATGATGAAGAATATTTATTCTCTGTTGATGAGTTCCATGCACTACAAGAACCTACAGAGGATGACATTTTAAATCAATTTCTTTCTGTGATAGAAAATGTTGAATTCCCACAAACCTATCTTCAATATGATCAAATTTTCAGAGAAGAATTTCAAGAACGAAGTGAGTTATTTTCCTCATTTTCACCATCCATGGTTTTCACCATTTCTGAGCACTCATGGCCATATACCATTCCAGTAGAACTTAGCCTAGGTAGATGCCTATACATCAACTCTGAATTGAGTCTCAGTCAATAGGAACAGTTAACAAATCTTTTGAAAGAACAGTCAGGGGATTTTGCATAGGAATATATTGATATGAGGGGAGTACACCCTGACACCTGCATTCACCACATCTATATCCAACCAGGGATAACCCCAGTAAGACAACCACAAAGGCGTATGAATCCAATCCTAAAAGACTTTGTAAAAGAAGAATTAAAGAAACTATTAAACGTTGGATTCATTTATCCAATTTCTGACAGCAAATGGGTTTCACCTCTTGTTGTGGTACCTAATAAAGTGACAGGGAAATGGAGAATGTGTAGAATTTAGGGAGCTGAACAAGGCAACCCTGAAAGACTATTTTCCTTTACCCTTTATAGATCAGGTTTTTGATACCTTGGCTGGAAAAAGATAGTTTTCTTTTCTTGATGGGTATAGTGGATACAATCAGATTCAAATTGCTCCTGAAGACCAGGACAAAACAACATTTACGTGTCCTTGGGGCACTTATGCTTATAAAGTGATACCTTTTGGATTATGCAATGCTCCTGCTACATTTCAGAGAGCAGTCCTTGGGGTCTTTGCTGACTTAATTCATGACTGTGTGGAAGTTTACATGGATGATTTTACTATTTATGGTAACACTTTCGAAGAAGCCTTAAGTAATATGGAGAAAGTCTTGATTCGCTGCCAGGAATCAAATTTATCCCTTAGTCACGAAAAATGTAAAATGTTGTTAACTGAGGGAATTGTGTTGGGTCATCATTTGTCTGCAGAAGGAATTAAAGTTGATCCAGCCAAAATTGAGGTGATAGTTAATCTTTCATCTCCAAAAACCCAAAAATATGTGAGAAGTTTTTTGGGGCATGCTGGATATTATCATCGATTTATTGAAAACTTTACAAAGATAGCCAGCCCCATGTTTAAACTGTTAGCAAAAGATGCAGAATTTTGTTGGGATGATAATTGTCAGAGTGCTTTTGAGAATTTAAAAGCAAAATTGTCCATGGCACCTATTCTCAGAGGACCAAATTGGTCCCTTCCTTTCCATATTTCAACTGATGCCTCAGACACTGCTTTAGGAGGAGTGCTTGGACAAAAATAAAACCAACAAAATTATGCAATTTACTTTACCAGCAAAAACCTTACTCCTCCTGAATTGAACTACACAGTACCAGAGAAGGAATTTTTAGCAGTAGTTCATTCCATTAACAAATTTCGTCACTACATTACTGGATATGAGGTTTTTGTACATACTGACCATTCTGGTATCAGATTTTTAATGAAAAAACCAGTAACTACTGGAAGAATCACACGATGGCTTTTGCTACTTCAAGAATTTAACATCACCATAGTTGATCGGCCAGGGAAAGAGAATGTAGTTGCGGATTTTCTTTCTCGTATTCCTCAAGATAGTACTAACATTCCAGTGAATGATAATTTCCCTCATGAACATTTGTTTGCAGTAGTTGTTAAGACCCCTTGGTTTGCAGATACAGCAAATTACTTAGCTACAGGAATATTACCAGCCCATTTATCACCACCACAAAAGAAAAGAATTATCCAACAAAGTGATTACTATTCTTGGGTGGGAAGTGATCTTTTCTATACAAGTCCTGATATGATCATTAGGAGATGTGTCCGAGAAGATGAGATTCCTGATATCTTTCAGGCCTGTCATGATGGGCCATGTGGAGGACATTTCTCTGATAAGAGAATGGCATATATAGTCTTACAATCAGGATACTATTGGCCGACATTGTTTAAGGATGCAACAAAATATGTGAGAAGCTGTGATAGTTGTCAAAGGATGGTAAGGCCCACTGCAGAAAATGAGATGCCCTTATGACCACAGGTTGTGATTGAACCATTTGATAAATGGGCACTGGGTTTTGTAGGGCCAATTGCCCCAATGTCGAGAAAGAAGAAGTACATCTTGGTGTGCACAGATTTTGTGACCAAGTGGGTAGAGGCAAAATCCTTATATAAAGAAACTGAGAAATCAATGGTTGAATTTATGTATGAAGATATCTTTACCTGCTTCAGTGTCCCACGAGAGATTGTAACCAACCAAGGTGCCCAATTTACTTCCAAATTGATGAAAGAACTCACAGACAAATATGGGATAAAACACTGTAAGTCTTCCCCATACCATCCACAAGCCAATGGGCAAGTGGAATCCAAAAATAAAGTTCTAGAAGATATCCTGACCAAGACAATACATTTACATCATAAAGATTGGGCAGATAGACTTCCAGAGGCTTTATGGGCATATCGGACTACATGGAGAATACCACTGGTCATACCCCTTACGAATTGGTATTTGGTAAGCAAATTCTCCTTCCCATAGAATTTCAGATTCATACCTTCCGCCTAGCAGCAGAATTGGGGTTGAATTTGGATGAAGCACAGAAACAGAGAATCATGCAACTAAATGAATTGGGAGAGATTAGGCAAGATGCTCTTCAAATAACTATCCTTGTACAAAATCAACGTAGTAAATGGCATGATAAATACATTAAGAAAAAACATTTTCAACCAGGGGATTGGGCATTACTTTTCGATTCCAAATACAAAACTTTCAAAGGGAAACTCACAACAAGGTGGTTGGGACCTTATGAAGTAGAAACTGTTTTTGATAATGGTTCTGTTAGGATTAAGACCATAGTTGATTCTCAGAACTCCTTTGTAGTAAATGGACATCGATTAAAAGTATATAACAAACCCTTGTCAAAAGATGATTTTCTACAGGAAGTTGCCAAGCCCAAACAAAAATAAAGATAGTGGGAGAAGAGTCTTCTCCTCCTGCTGATCTTTGATCATTCATGCTGTTTTAGCATTCTGTAAATAATAAATTTTTACCAGAAAATAAAAAAAATCAAATTATAAATAAAATAAAAAACAACATTCTTTCTTTTTGGATATGTTTATATATTGTTTTTAGTTTTACAGGTTCTTCAAAGCAAGTACAGAACTGAACTTCATAACTCTCCCGCAATAGGTAAGAAGGTAAGACTATTTTATTTCATGAAATTTTCTTATCAATTTAACTGACTTGTTTTGAAATGAATAAATTTGAGCTTGTTTGCTCCCTTTGATTGCTCATTAAAGTATTAAAGGGGCATTTATCAGGAAAGGATTATTCTTTACCAGGCCTGGTGAATTATGATGGGAAAGAAACCCCCCTAGAATTTTCTTTTAGCATTTCCTCAGACTCTCAAAATATGAGGAAGCAATGAGCATATACTAACTTGGGCTCATAAAATCCACAAGCAAGTGATTACTGTTCCAAAAAAAATTATGTCTGCAACATTTCTATCTGCACTCGCGTTGGATGATGTGGAATACATTAAGGTCCACCTTCCAACAAATCTCACTCCATCGACATCAGCACCTTATCTGGAGCAGAGATTAGAGATTATTTAGTGCCCTGGACTCTGCATGCCTCAATGGCAGATGTCCTTGCTAACAACCCTGGGAATACATCAATGTCTCTTGGTTGATAGATCCTATAGGTGACTCGACATCAAAACCTCTATTCGTACCTGTTAGGATGTGATATAGGTACCTTGAGGCCCATTGACATCACTGGTGGGTCATCTCGCATTGGTTAATGGCATTTATTAATGGTCGGTAATCCAATGATTTCTTTTTGTGTTCGACTCCAGAACATTTATTCACACAAATAATAATTGTACCATGGGTAAAGATTTGAAGCTGTTGAAGACATGATTTCAATCGATCTTTCTCAGGACAGGACAAAAGCCAGATTCCGGGATAATCATCAGATAATTTGCAACTATAAACAGAAGTCTTTTTCTCAGCAGGATATTATTGGCTCAAATTTCTTTGCAGATTTCGGATTGTTTCATCAGTACCAGTCAGTACCAGCACAGAATCCATCAGCTACAGTGGTCATCAGAAATATAAGTGCAACTTACAATTTTCACGCCTCCAGATCCAAACTTGACTTCAAAAATCTCTAACAGAAAGAAATGCATGACAAGGTGATAGGTAATCTAATATAATTCAGGTACGCTTAGTTCATGTTGATTTAATGTATTAATTTACATATTAGTAGTTTGAACTAGGAATGCCTTGTTACTCCATAATGTTTCATCATACCCATGCTCTGTACCTAATGAACCAGTCCACATCGACATTTCATTTCATGAAAATGCACAACATCACCTTGTCTGAGTTTGACACGACTCATATATGATAACAATTTGCACTCATGTACGACTACCATCATTTTCCTACACGCTATCGATTCCCACGATAATTCAAACGTTCTCCTAATGATTCTTTTCCCAACAACTTCACTCATCGCACTCTATTCCCCTGTTGCCCTCATCTAAATTTTTCTGCTCACCTGTATACCTTCCCTGTGATATCAAGTGAAACCATGGTGGCAAATCATCATGAACCGGAGACATATGCAGACTTAGAGGCCCTTCCGGAGTATGAAGCCACCAGAGACATTTTTTGGAAAGCAGGATGGGAGCTGTTTTTCAAGAAATTCGATGGATATGAAGATTCAATTACGCTTCAGTTCGCTCTGCATTTTCAAGGTGGGTTCTCTAAAGTGGGCGAGATCGAGTTCGAAGTCACAGAAAAATTCATTTCGGAAGCAATTCAACTGCCCACCACTGGTCAGAGATGGACAAAGGGCCAGCCTGTTGACAGGAAGCTCTGCACATAGCTTCTAAAACAACAGTACCAGAAGATACAATGGTCGGAGGGCACATCACGGTCATGGTTAGAGATGAAATGGGCTCAGTTGCTAGCCATCCTCCAACGTTACCTCACTTGTGAAGGACGGTATACAATCGTATTTCCCTGCCATGCCCAACTCCTGCTACATTTCAAAGGTAATCATCTGATGAACATACCCTTCTTTCTATTGAAAAGTTTAAGGAAAATGGCAGAACAGGTCCGAAAGGCCAAAGATTTTCGAGGAAGTTTATTTCATTTTGGTCTTTTCAAGATATTGATTAAGTCTGCATTGTCCCAGAAACAAGAAACTTGGGATATGTTCTCTGTAAAAACCCTAGCCTCTGACAAGTCTAAAGATAAAAGTGTCAAGCCTGCTCCTCCACAGAAGAAGCTGAACTCTAGGAAAAAGGATGTTAAAACTCCGACCAAAACCCGTGATGACCCTAAGAACATACTAGACAACACAATTGAAGCCAGTGCTAGAGACCCTGGTACTGAACATTCATTTGATGCCCATGGGTCTGATGGTGTGGAAACCAGTCATGAAACTGTGAAGAACACTACTCCTATAGAGGCCAATGTTGAAATCCCGAGTTCTTCCCCAACTGCTATGAACATTATTGACGTGGAAGAACTGGCAGATTTGAATGATAAACCTAGGAGAAATCCCAAACAGAAATGTAAGAGCACATTGTCAGGTATGGATAACTCTGTGCCCAGTTACCCACCACAGGAGAGGTTAAAAAATGTTGATGATCATGAGGAGGCTCCAGAGCCCTCAGAAATGAACTGGATTTTTTCCCAACTGATTCGAAAAGTCCGTAAAGTGGATCGGCAAGCTACTGCGCCCAAAGAAATTGAGTAGGACGAGCCAATTCGAATGCTAATAGATATCCCTGCTCAGATATATACAGAGTTCACTCCTGAACTTAGCCCAATCGACAATCCTATTCAAGTATCTACTGAGTTCACTCCTGCACTTAGCCCAGTTGAAAATTCCGATCCAGTTGACACCCATGATCAAAGTCCAGATGAGTTTACTCACACATCTAGTCCTCAAATACAACTAGGACATGATAAAACATTTGAATCTTACTGTGAAATTTCCTCCAGTAGATCCTTGAAACCAATGTTAGCCAGACTAGAAAGCAGGAATAACAGGTTGAAAGAAAATCTACAAGAATATACTATATTGGATCGACATATCAAAACAGAGAATGAACTCATGAAAGTTAGGCAAACTCATTTATTGTCCAAAATTGAAAGATTAAAACGAAAGAATAAGGGTCTTTTCCAGAGGAACAGGAGATTACAGAAGATTTTCAGGAAACACATCATTATCAATCGAGTCCTCAAGAAGGAAATCAGAAACCTGAAGAAACATGAGAAGTTACAAATGTTGGTTGCAGCTGCTGCAACGCTCTGATGAATTTCAATTTTTGACTTTTTGTTGTCTGAGGACAGGCAAAGACTTCAGTTTGGGGGAATGTTAGGCTCCAATTTTGACTACATTTTTTCCTACATCATCCCAAAAGGACCTCCACTTTTATACCCAGTATCACCCCTTTTGGCCTTGTTATAACACATTTGACATCCTTTTACCACCAAATGGGGCTACTCAAGGTATTCTTACGTTTCAAGTTATTTTTATGAATTTTGATACTTTAAATTAATATTGATACTAATGTGGCATGATTTAGGTACTATTTCTATTGAAACAGAACTTACCAGTACCAGGTACCGGCTCGCACCCCGTGGAGATACCAGAGAAACTGCTAAAGATCCGCACGACATGGCCAGAGTGGTTGACAATGCGATTTACATGATAGATTGAGTCATAACTCAATATGATGATTCAAGGTGAGATTATAGAACTGAGTTGTTAATGCTTTATGATCCACACTTCTCGACACTGCATGTCATGAAGATGTGAAGTCCGTTTTAACTGATTTTGAGTTATTTTCGGATCAGAAATCCATTTAGATTAATGCATTTTTGTTTTAAACTATTTTTGAGGAGGATCTATAAAGACAGAGGATCGCTCCCAAGAAACGTTGGTTATGTTATGCTATGAGATATACATTTATGCTAATACAATCTGCCTTTGCGTTATGTTACTTCACTGTTATATGATTTGAGTTATTTTTCTGAGTAAATGGAGTGTGAAGAATGAACAGTGTTTGCATGGAATGAGCTAAGTAGCTTTGGTTCTCTTTTCGGTGATTGTACCTCTTGGTTGGGCCCGCCAACAAGTTCAAGTCGCTACCTCTTTCTGTATTAGAGTTAGTTTATTTCAGTATCTTAGGATTTGCATGCATGTTAGCTTATTTGAGTTTGGGGATTATCTTGTTCAGATTCTTTCTTAGCCACTTTTCAAACTGTGTTGTTTCCAGCATATTAATATATATCACGTTGATGAATGTTCAAAGCGTTATTGATTCCTGTAGAATTTCAAGCATGAATGTGATTTTCTCTGTTTCCAGTTTTTAATCTGAACGTGAATTAAAGAGAATGCAAGTTTGAATTTACTCTACTTTGATTAGGATAGTTAGTTCATTTTGTTCTGTTAGGATAGTTAAATTGCAATTGAATTAAAGGAAGCTTCCAGTACCAGTAGGGTAAATAGGACATTTCTTTATTTTATCTGTGGATAGATTCAGAACTATTTTGTGATGCTTAGATTAAAAGGCTTTCGAAAATGATGTTTCTTTTTATGGCTTAGATAGGAATAAAAATGACTAGATGTTTAAAGCTAATGGTAGATAGTTTTGTGGAATCACATTAGACTAGAAGTAGAAGTACTTGCACTTAAGCATAGAACTGTTTCCTTTGATGAATTAAACAGGAGATGATAAGTTTCAAAATAATCATTAAGGTTCAGTTTCTAAGAGTGAGTTTGTGTTTTCTTCTATGAATAACCATTAGATAATGATTAGAATCTTACCGGCACATACAGTGTAGCAGCTCTAAGTTCACTTACCCTCGTTTGACAATTCAGTGTTTTCAGGTCATTAAAATCTTTAATATATCAGCCTGACAATGCTAATAACCCTCTGTTTTTCCTTTACTTTCTTGACCGCTGCTGCACTATAACACACTGCCCAAAACCTAGTTCCTCCCTACCAACTAGGTAACTTCCTAGCTCCAGGATATCATATGGATATCCTGGCCCCCATGCCCAAAACCCCCAGCAACCCCGGTGCACTGATACAATCCCACTCCCAAAATTTCACCTCTCTCTGCAAATCCCAGAGCTCCCAAAATCCATCCCCAAACTCTCGTAGAATGACCTCCCGTCCACCTCCTTCCCTTCCTTATCCCCCCTTCACCAACTTCCCCGCTTCATTTACTCCCTACCGAACTCATTTATTACCTTCTTATCCTTTCCCGTTAATGCCCCCTTATCCCTCCTTTATTATTTTATCCTCATGTAGTTAATATGTTATCCCTTGTTGGATACGTAACTTAATTTAACAATATAGTTTATTACCCTCCTTTTATT
>ML780856.1:158655-184409 GCA_009831015.1 Picea engelmannii | reverse complement strand
ATGCACGTAGTAGATCGCATCATATACATCATCATCAAATAACATTTAAACATTCATAAAAGTTCATAAATTTTAAAGTTTAAGTGTATCACTTAATAGTTTCACTGTGACTTAGAAAATAAAGTATATAGGCCTTAGGTATTCTTGGCCGTCTAAGTCAAAAGGTGGTGTTACATACACCCCACCTTCAAGAAACATGTTCTCGAGGTGGTCAAAATAGTGAGGGATAGTCTCGCCATAGTGTCTCAGCATCTTCCCAAGTAGCAGATCCTGGACTATACTTGTCCCACTAGACCTTAACTTGGTCTACTAGACGGTTCCTGAGCTGTCGGACTCTATGGTCCAATATGCGTAACGGTTCTACCATGAGGGTCCCCACATCCGATACCTGCAATTGCTTCCAATTTAGTTTATGTGATTCATCGGCAACATAATGACGTAAAACAGATACATGAAATACATTATGAGTTTTATGCAAGTGGGGTGGCAGTACGAGACGATAGGCAATGGGTCCAATTTTCTCTTGGATCCTGAATTGTCCTATAAATCGAGGTGACAACTTTGTCCCCTTCCTGAACCGTATGGTACTCTTATTAGGCTTGATATGAATGAAAACCTGGTCTCCCACTTCATAACTTCGGTCGATCCTGTGTGCATCTGCATAGCTTTTCTTCCTATCTTGTGCTTCCTTTAGTCTCTGCCTAATCTGAATCACCTGTTCCTCCATTTCTTGAATCAATTATGGCCCAACTATTACTCGGTCTTATATTCTATCCCAACTCAATGGCGTTCTGCATGGCCTCCCATACAAAGCTTCATAGGGTGGCATTCCAATGGAGCTATGATAACTGTTATTGTAGGCAAACTCTACCAAAGGTAGGTACTTATCCCACTGGGTTTGATTATCCATTACATACATCCTAAGAATGTCTTCCATGACTTGATTTACTCTTTCAGTTTTCCCATCTGTTTCAGGATGATAAGATGTGCTTAAGTTCAACTGAGTCCCCAACGCTAACTGTAAACTTGTCCAAAACCTAGAAGTGAATCTGGAGTCCCTATCTGAAATGATCTTCTCAGGTATCCCGTGCAAACGGATAACTTCACTTACAAACACATGTGCCACATCAGTGACATCATAAGTGTCTCTAACTGGAATAAAATGAGCACTCTTGATTAACTTATCCACTATCACAAGAATGGCATTGTGTCTATGCGATGTGAGTGGCAACCCCACAACAAAATCCATAGAGATGACTTCCCATTTGGACATAGGAACATCATGTGGTTGTAGGAGGCTTGTCGGGTGATGGTGGTCGGCTTTCACCTGTTGACACTCTAGGCATTTGGTGATGAAATGGACTACATCACGCTTCATGCCTACCCAAAAGAAGAGATTCTTCATATATGCGTACATCTTCTTCACTCCCGGATGCACACAATAAAGTGAGCTATGGGCTTCCTTCAGTATGATGCTTCGAATATCCCCATTCTCTGGAATGTACATCCTTCCTCGATATCTTAATAGTCCATTTGTTTCCAGACTATGTCCTTCATATTTTGGATCTAACTGCCTCCCGCTCTGGAGGTTTGAAGTAACCTTTAAATACCAACTGTCTTCTAGGAGTTGTGTCAACACATGTTCCTTCAGATTGACCTTTAAGGTAACCAAGGAGAAGATACGTGGTCTCCTACTCAAGGCATCTGCGACCACATTTTCCTTTCCCTTGATGTATGAGATACTAAAATCGTACTCTCTCATAAACTCACTCCATCGCCTTTGCCTGGCATTCATATCTCTTTGAGTGAAGAGATGTTTTAAACTTTGATGGTCTGTTTTGAGCTCAAAGTTTCGCCCAACAAGATAGTGCCTCCAAAGTTTCAGAGCTAGCATTACAGCATCCAACTCTAAATCATGAGTCACATATATATCCTCATGTTTCTTCGACTTCCTTGATGCATAAGCTATCATTCCTCCATCCTACATTAGCACGGCTCCCAACCCTTGCTTCGACGCATTCGTGCAGACCGTGAAGTCCTTTTCCATATCCGACACTCGTAGAATTGGCGCACTAGTTAGTAACCTCTTAAGCTCAATGAATGCACTATCACATTCTTTTTTCCATTCATACCTGACCCCCTTGCGTTGCAAAGTGGTGATGGGTTTCTCTATTTTTGAGAATCCTTCTACAAATCTCCGATAATAACCTACTAGCCCCATGAAGCTCCTCACCTCATGGGAATTTTTCGGCACTGGCCATTCCATAATGGCCTTTACCTTTTCTGGGTGCACAGAGATTCCTTCTCCGGAAATGATATGACCTAAATAGTGGATCTCTTTCTGGAAGAAGGAACACTTCAACAACTTCCCATACAATTTGTTCTCTCTAAGGCAGGACAACACTATTCGCAAGTGTTCCTCATGTTCTCTTTCATTTTTGGAATAGATGAGGATGTCATCTAAAAACACTTGTACAAAATGGTCTAAGTACTTCTGGAATACGCCATTCATGAGGCTCATGAATACTACTGGCACATTGGTCAATCCGAAAGGTACTACAACAAACTTGTAATTTCCAAACCGACTTCAAAAGGCATTTTTTTGGATATCACCTTCCTTAATCCTTAACTGATGATACCCTGATCACAAATCAATCTTTGAGAATACCACTGCTCCTTTCATCTGATCGAAGAGGTCATCTATTCGTGACATCGGGTACCTATTTTTCACTGTAGCACATTTCAAATCCCTGTAGTCTATACACAGTCGTAAGGATCCATCCTTCTTCTTTACAAAAATTACCGGTGCGCCCCAGGGTGAGACACTGGGCCTTATTATCCCTAAGTCCAGTAACTCTTTCAACTGCATTTGCAATTCACAAAGTTCTGGCGCTGTCATCCGATACAGAGTCTTGGAGATTGGTTCTGCACAAGGTTTTAGCTCAATAGTAAAATCAAGCTCCCTCTCAGGAGGTGACCCTAGTAACTCATTCAGAAAAACATCCTGAAATTCTGACAATACCGGGTACTAATCCAATGAGGGTCCCTTCCTTTCATTCACTGCTTCCACTACATAAAGTCGACACCCTTGTCTCAAGCATCGCTTAACCTTCATAGTGGATATAAAGTGTAACGACACTTTTCTCTGTACACCCTGGATTTCTATTGGTCTTCCTTCATCGTCGACACAAAGCACCCTCTTTGTGAAACAATCTACCAAAGCTTGATGAGCTGCTAACCAATCCATTCCAATGATTAGGTCATATTCCCCAAGAGCAGTGACGTATACCTTCAACCTGGTAGCACACACTCCCAGGTCTACTATACAATTATCAACACTAGGTCCTACTGCTTGTTTTTCCCCCGAAGCCTTCTCGACTTGTTTATAGTCATCGTGCTCGTAGGCTGCCAACCCACTCTTTTCTAATGCAGATGGTGAAATGAAACTATCTGTTGCACCAGAATAAAAAAAAATCTTAACATTGATATGATTTAGCATACCTGATGACTCCACCACCGTGGATTGATGTTCGGCCTGGCAGTTATTAGCCGCTGTGTAAATCTGGTGGTTGCTACTTGCTCTCCCCATTGGTGCCTTTTCTTCTCTATGCATGAACCCTAATTGTAAATTTGGGCAGTCCCGTTGGTAATGGGGTCCTTCGCACCTCCAACAGGTAACACAAGATTGAACCTATGCACTGTTATGTGACTGTCTCTGAAATGAGTCCCTTCCCCTGGAACTCCCGCCCCTACTCATTGTTCCTTGAGATGGTCGTGGACCTGTCTGCGCCGCTGGCGATGTACGAGATGCTGCACTCGCTGCCATTGAAATCCCTGCAACTACTGTCATTGGTGCGACTCTGTTACCATATGGCGGTGGCCTTGAGCCCCCTCCCCTAGGAAATGTCCTCGCGGCCTTTCCTACGAACCCCGGGTGATGCGAAAATGTCGTTCTTGTACCCCCAGTCAAGTTCATGTGTTCTTCCACGTAACGCGCATTTTCCACCGCCTCCACCACTGAAGACATTTTCCACATCCGTACCATAGCTCTTATCTTAGGGTTCAATCCATAGATGAAGCACTATGCCTGTCATTGGTCGTTATCCATATACGACACATATTTGACCAGTTCCATAAACCTGATCTCATATTCTTCTACAGTTATATTTCCCTATACTAAGGCATGAAATTCCCCTACCTGTTGTTCCTTGTAGTATGCTGGTAGATATTTCCTTCGGAACCTCTCCTCGAAACGTTCCCACGATACAGTGTTTAGGGTAAGGTGCAGTTGTCTTTCCAGGTTGCCCCACTAGTTTAAGGCACTATCTCTTAACTGAATAATGGAAATCTTCACCTTTGAGTTGGATGCATAGTCCCTTAAGTCAAAACACCTGGTCATGCCTTCCAACCAGGCTTCCGCGTGTTCACTGGCACGACCCCCAGCAAACTCTGGAAGTTTGATCTTATGCAATTCTCGCGTGATGTCTTCAAGTGGAGGTCCTCCCCCTGAATCCCTTGATGCTTCTAGATTACCCATTCTAGATGGTGGGGGTTCCACTTCAGTTCCTGCCGGTTGTCGCCCCTTTAAAGTCTCGTTAATGGCTTCCAACGAGCGCAGTATGAGGGCTAGTTCGGGCGATGGTGGTGGTGGCATTGTCAGTGTTGGTAGTGCTTGTGACGACACTCCCCTGCCTCGACTCCCTCGAGTCCTGACCATCCTGTATGCTTTGACCTGCATCCACCAAAGTTGTTAGGGTGAGTTCCAGGATGTTTCAAATTGGTGCTACTCAAACTAGAAATAGGGTTATGCGTAATTTTTCTTTACCTGTCTGTAAACAGACATTACTCCATTAGGGGATTGGCTAGGTTAGGGTTAGGGTTAAGTTTCTAAGCTTGATTTCTTCACCCCTACGAAAATAACTATTGGTTCCCTTTCCCTGTAGCTACGTTAGCCTTGCACCTCACTCACCACTTCCTATGCTTACTCTCCTAGTGCATATGCCGCCTCCTTCCCACTTGTCCTAGTCTAAGCCCTTTTAACTTTTCGCTTACAACTTGATTAAAGTGACTTCCGACCTTATGTTTATTAATTTATGCCAATATGTGTACACCTATTGACAATGGACACAATTAATGATCTTTTAATCTTATTTAACCTTAAACCCTGATCTGTTGGCTATGCATTGAAGATGCTGGCATATTCTTAGTCGTCCTCCAAAGTCAAATGGGTCAGATTTATTATTCATAACTTTCTTGCATTTATCAAGGCATCTGTTAACATGTTTACTTACTTTTTTTTTTTAGCATATACCTAATCACATAAAAAAAATGATGTAAGGTTATATAATTACCACATTTAAATGATTAAATAGGATTAAATCATGGCATCTAAATAATTGTCCACAACTGCCAGCCACGTTTTGACGTTCACCAGCGCTATGTACCTTTTGGCGTTAACCAGCCGCCATCCACTTTGTGGCTGTGTTAGTTTATTAAAAACTAATAATCTAGACTAACTTAATCCTAATCTTCAATCGCCTTAATCAATCACACATACACATTTTTTTTTCAAAGCACATACATGGTGCATTGGTGTTTGGTTGTTCCTTAAGGCTTAGGTAGTGGGCGGTCACGGGTTCAAAACCCATTGACGCTCTAACATTTTAAAGGAACAAACGGTGGTACGTTGGTCGGGCGGACTTTGCAAAGACTTGACCGGTGGGGAGGTCCGAGGTTCGATCCTCGCGCACTCCATAAATTTTTTCTTAGCCCTATATTATTAAATTATTTAAATTAAAACTTATAATTATATATATATATATATATATATATTTAATAATTTAAATTTACACTTAGCATATTAATACCTTTAAATAAATTATAAACTAAAATTTAATCAAAATAAAAAAAATGAAAATTTAATTATTCAAAAGGGCGTATTAATATTTTTAATTAAACTATTAAAATAAACATTAATATATATAAGAAAAATCCTTGGCATTCGTTGGAAGCCTTTAAGGTCGGGCTTCTGGCATGAGGCCCACATGCCCGGCCTCCAGTTCTCAATACCAAAACCTAATCTCGCCTCTTTCCTCGGCTCGGCGTTCTACTTCTTTTGGCATTCTACTTCGTTGCCTCCTTCGTTTTCTTAGTCTGTCAGGGCTACTATTCAGGAGCTGAAATCACAAGGGTTTAGAAAGAAGGCCATGGCTGCGGCGATCCTCACGCTTCTGGTAGATTACTTCTTAATCTTTTATCTCACAAATTTGCATCTTTTCAAGTTAGCTTAATATTTTACCCGGCCTTGCAAATTTTGCTAGATATTGTTTTTGGCATCTTTTTAACTGACATGGTTTTCTTAGCTGCAAATTTATGTTGTTCAAATGCATTACTTTGTGCTTACGTTGCGCCAGCTACTGCTGGGTCTGGCCATGGGACTGGTCTGGTCTGGTATGGACAGGGGAGGTCACACGCTTGGAAAATTTTCTGTTAATTGAGGTGAAATCATTCAGATTTCTATTCAATTATGGCAGGCCATGGAATGAGCCCTCGCCAGTCTAATTTTGGGCCCTCTGATGCTTATTCCCTGCAATCCTCACGAGGTTGTACGCCCCGGCCTTCCAACTTCGATGATGAGAATACAAGGGACTTTAAATCTGGGATTAATAATAATCCCGTTGCTCCTGCGAATGCTATGATGAATTCTCCTAGGTTCAGACCCCCTTTGTATCCTCCCGGTCACATGCACCCATATGCCCACAGACCCCAGCAACATCACTCGCAACCTAGACTGGAGCCAGCCAGTAATGCTGCGAATAATGTTGTTGGGTATCCAGTGCCTAATCCTGATGTTTTGTCGACAAATTCCTCCTCCAGGCCTCCTGCTACCAAAAGGAATATGGCTTCTGATCCAATTAGGTACCCTCAGCAAGCCAAGGGCCAGCATGATGCTAAAGAGACGCATATGTTTGTGTGGAGTTCCAGTACTTCTCCTGTCTCTGAGGGAGGGCTTCATGTCTTTGGTGGAGCTGAGTTTGTTGACCCTGGGAGAACAGCGGCAACTGATCATAATGCTAAGCAGATCAAAATGTTGGTTTCACCAACAGCTAACCTTACTACCAATGGCGATGTAGTCAAAGGCTTGCTAGAACTTCGTCATGACCAACAGCCATATGAAGAATATGCAGAGTGAAAAACCCACGGAAGGGAAGCTTGAGAGCTCTAAAATTTTAACATCTAGTGGAGGAGCCCTGGCGCTGGCCGTTCTGTGTAATAAGGTGATTTTTCCCATGCATGTGCCCATAACCATAGTTCTCATGCCCCCCATTGCGAGGTTCCTTGCGAGGCAGAGACTGTATATATGCTCATCTTGAAATTGAATTTCCGTAAGTATAGTGCCTCCCACTATTACTATCACAGATTGAATTTTAAAAATTTATCATTCTTTTTTTTTCTGATTTGTTTGACATTTTTACTACGTGTGGTGGTTCGACTTAACCTAATTCAACCAATCAACCAGTCCCCTACCGAGCAGTATTTCTTCATATAAGGTATTTATAGCATCATATATTAAGAGCATCTACAACTCTTCGACATCATACTCCTCGGTAGCTTAATCTGTGTGGTTTGCATATATAGTGCGCAGTACTTCTGAAGTTTATATGATCCCAAATTGAAATTAAAGTGAACTATGGGATTCAACAGTATATTGTTGTAATTTTGTAGTCGGTCAGCCCTTTTTTTTTTTAAAGATGAGTTTGAGATTGAGATCTTAATAATAAGAACTGTTGTAAAAACTACAGGTTAAAAGTACATACAAGTTGTGATTTCTAGGGTTGGACTTCGGTACAGGAAAACTAAAAATGACCTTACAAGTAGTTGTCAGTTAATATGATATATCAAACCCCCTAGAAAGATGAATGCTACAATGCTGGGAAATGCAAATGATTACATTTCTCCTATTCAATGTAGAAAACAAAAAAAAATTCAAAAAAAATCTACCAATAAATGGTATTTTCTGGATGCAGTTGTGATCTATTGCAATGTAAGTGTTGATTTCCAGAGAATGTGCCTCAAAATATATTTTTTTGAACTTATTTCAAGGAGACTAAGGAGCATTTTGAACAATAAGATTACTCGAAATAAATTTTTAGGTGAAATAACTTTGGCAATATTAGTACAGGGTTTGGCATTTTTATTATAGTCATTTATGATCTATTATAAAGAAATTCGTATTATTTAGCTCTCACATATTGTTCATTAATTGACTTTGCTTTACTATTACATAGTAGTCAGTGCCTAACTGCACCAAAATTACAGTAACTCAGGGTGAAATCCTTATAGTAAATCTTCTTACATTTGAGGCTATCTCTCAATACTCAATACATTAAGGTTAGGTTTGTTAAGAGTCAATACTTGTAACAATCCTAGTTGTATGTTTTACTTTGGTAAATTTGTAATGCATTTATTTTTATATTTTTTTTTTTTTTAAATTTGGTAAAAAAAAAATTTGCAGGTCTAGCAGGACTAGAGCTAGAGCTTGGAGCTGGGAACTTGGCCCATAGGCCCAGATTTTAAACTAAGACGCTCTGATACCAAATGTAAGGGGCCAAATTAATTAAAAAACCATTTAATTTATAACATAACAGTAAAATTCAAGAAATTTCTATAATTTAGCACATTCGCCTACAAATTTATCAATAATAATAAAATTTTATAAAATATTAAAACAATGCATAATTTGAAATACCTGAACCTGATGCTAATAACCCTCTATTTGTCCTTTACTTTCTTGACCACTGCTGCACTGTAACACACTACCCAAAACCTAGTTCCTCCCTGCCAACTAGGTAACTTCCTAGCTCCAGGATATCATATGGATATCCTGGCCCCCGTGCCCAAAACCCCCAGCAACCCCGGTGCACTGATACAATCCCACTCCCAAAATTTCACCTCTCTCTGCAAATCCCAGAGCTCCCAAAATCCATCCCCAACCTCCCATAGAATGACCTCCCGTCCACCTCCTTCCCTTCCTTATCCCCCCTTCACCGACTTCCCTGCTTCATTTACTCCCTACCCAACTCATTTATTACCTTCTTATCCTTTCTCGTTAATGCCCCCTTATCCCTCCTTTATTATTTTATCCTCATGTAGTTAATATGTTATCCCTTGTTGGATACGTAACTTAATTTAACAATATAGTTTATTACCCTCCTTTTCTTTCTTTACCTTATTAATTAATGAGTTAATTAATACTTAAATTAATCATTGACAATCATGAATAACTAATTAATAATAATTAATTAGTAAATGTTATTTCAAGAAATAATTATTGTTTAGCTAATCTTTTAGGACAGTTAGATTATTAAATTAATTATAATTAATAATCCTATATGTCTATTTAAGCAGGGTCATTACAACTTCTAACACTAACCGTGACAACTTGACAATTGACATTGCCTCTAGAGGCTTACAAAATTCATAACATGATGGCATGTTGGTCTAAGTATTAGCTAGACTTACAACACTCAAGATCAACCAAAAATAATTGTTTTACCTTCTTTATTTCATGTTGGTGTAGCTTGTACTCTCTATGATCTACAAGATTTTTCTTTTTTTTTCTCCAAACTTTATACTTGACGTAACTTTTCTTCTTCTCCAGTTTCAACGTTACTCTGGTCATCTTCTTCAATATTTCTTCATCATCCTTGTCTTCTTCATTTGATTCTTCTTCTACATATTCTTGCATTTCAAAAACTACCAATTTAACATTTATGTCAACCTCTGTAGGATCAAAAAAATCATTCTTTTCTTTCTTCTCCTCTTCCATTACTACAATAACTTTAATAACTTCGATGGTTTCCTTAATTTTTTTTGTTTCTTCTTTTGCTGCAATTATGGTATCTTTTCCCTAACCACTATCATCTCCATCATACTTGGGATTTGCAAGCCACTCCTCAACAAATGTTAATTCAACATAAAATTTAACATTCATTGTATCCTCATGCATGTCTTCAATAACTTCCATTGCTCGATTCTCCTCACATTTTTCTACTACTGCAAAGGTTGTTTCATTTTCATCCTCAACTTCAATTTCATCATCCACATGTGTATATACATAGTGGAATTCACTTTCTTTACCATGATCATGCTTTGCATCTCGTACAGAGTTACCTTTTCCTTTTGCAATTTCTTCAACAAATTTTTCTATAGTGTTGAGGACAAATGTAGTCTCCATATCTTGTTTATTTTCTTTTGCTTCCGTAGTTTCTTCATCAACAACTACAATAGTATGTGCATCATATTGAAACTGATCAAAGTTTCTCCCCCTTTCACTGTATGCCATCTCTAGAATATTCCATACTTTTTTGGACCTCGTTGCTACTGCAATTCTGGAAAGAATTCTCTCATCCATTCCTTGTTGAATGAGAAACAACGTTGCTACAACATCCTTCTGATTTGCTATGAGTTTCTATGAGTTGATCGTTCTAATCTTGAATCATGGTCTCATTGGATTCATGATTTGAAGGTTCTTGAAACCCTTTCAACACATTATCCCATAAATATTGAGTATGTAGTCTGGTTCTCATCTTAATAAACCAAATTTCATAATTTTTACTAGAGAACCTAGGAGGTGGTAGAAGATAAGAATTGTTCCACAAATGAAAAATCCATAATGATAACTCAAATTCACCACTAAATGTCAATCCCCTTTGGGATCTATCGATATGTTACAACCGAGATCTATAACTTTGTTACTGTTGCTTGAAGCCATGTTTTCTTTTAACTTCTAAACAAAAACTAGGGAGTTTTTGAAATTTTCCATGCACATTTGTACGTGCATCCAAAACAATATTTTTTTTTTATGGATGCCAAAAAAATATCTCATACCTTCTTTAAAATTAAAATAATGAGAAGTCTCCCAAGCCTCTGTTAACATTAAAATAATGAAATGTACGCCATAACCTTTTAACACTAAAATAATGAAATGTATGCCATAACTTGCCTCCTATTAAGGGTCTCTTTAGAAATAAAATAATGAAATATATGCCACAACTTCCCTTTTATTACGAGACTCTTAATTAAAACAAGTGTTGCATGGCATCATAGTCCCTACCGGGTTGAATTGGGAATAAATGCACATGGATTGGATAAAGTAGCAGAGGCAGATGGAATCTGCAGTGGAGATGTGGCAAGCAACATGAAGCACATGTGGTATCCATGCAGTAAATGACATGTTGCCTCTGTAGTCCCATTTATTTTTTGAAAGTATATAATCTATTTTTCTATGTTGAAAATTTATGTCTATTTTATCTCTATATGTGGTAGGACAAAAAAAAGTTACATTCAAATTAAATAAACACAATTTCTTAACATTCAACATAGTGGAAGATAAAAATTTATGAGGACATAAATATAAAAGGAGATAAAAAAATAGTTTTATTTGAAATATATCAAAAAATAATATTGTATGTTACATATTCCTGGAAATTTAAATGCATTTGTCATATAGACTGAGATTGGGGCTCCCGCGGACCATAAGCATAGTGGAAGATAAAAATTTATGAGGACATTAATACAAAAGGAGATAAAAAACAGTTTTATTTGAAATATATCAAAAAATAATATTGTATGTTACGTATTCCTAGAAAAAAAATTATATCCAAATTAAATAAACACAATTTCTTGACATTCAACATAGTGGAAGATAAAAATTTATGACATACATATAAAAGGAGATAAAAAACAATTCAATTTGAAATATATAAGAAAATAATATTGTCTGTTACATATTCCTGGAAATTTAAATGCATTTGTCATATAGACTGGGATTGGGGCTCCCATGGACTATAAGCATAGTGGAAGATAAAAATTTATGAGGACATAAATATAAAAGGAGATTAAAAATAATTTTATTTGAAATATATCAAAAAACAATATTGTCTATTACATATTCCTAGTAATTTAAATGTGTTTGTCATATAGACTAGGATTGGGGATCCCACGGACCATAAGAGAAATATGTACAAGAAATAGGATTGTGGAAAGAAGAAGTGGTCGACGGTAGAGTGTAATACCTGAAAAGAATAAATTGAAAGGTATTATTCTTTGGCTAGACATTTCTATTTAAAAAAGTGGAATAACTAGGTTGATTAAAAAAGCAGGATGTGATCAGTATAGACTTACAGTGATGGTACATATCACCCCTTTTTCTATTTTCTTGTTGATACCTTTTTATTGATATCGTATATGACTAATGGAATCATGGAAAATACTTGTTTCCTTTCATCAGCAACCTTATTCAATTCCCTTTCGAGCCATTATTCAATGTAGATTCTCATTGGGGCGACATTGATCTCATTCTCGATTTTTATGTTGAAAAGTTCATTTTCTAATTCCCTGAAGTTGATAGAAATATTACGCAGATCCTGATCAATTTCCTCATTCTATATCTAATATTCGACTAGCCAGTTGTCGACGTCATCTTGACCATATTCGAGGATGTTGTAAAACTTTTCCAAAGACAACGGCTTAAAAATATCAACCTATTTATCAAAGGATTGCTTAGTTAAGGGCAATGAGTTGACGATTGAGTTGGGGTCTTGGAAGTTGTTGGTCCTTCCGGCTAAGTCTATTGTGGTCATCTTTGTGAATAATTTTTCTTTCTTTGATATGGCTTGTTCACATGAGTGGACAATGAGATGCAAGTTCTTCACTTTTTCTTTCTAACATGCATTTAATTGAGCGATACTGTTTTTGGATGGTATATTGTGTTTTCTTCTTCTCATTTCTATCATGTTGTTGACAATGGTGCCAAAAGGAAGGGTCGTGTCTAAATAGAAATGTTCTTCATCTTCTAAATCTGTCTACAAATGTTTGAGCAAATTATGTTCCCTCGTTCCAAGGGAAGTCATGGTTTGTGATGTTTCCCATGCCTCAGTAATAATTTCCATTATTTTCTTGAGCTTATTCTCCACATATCTTCTACATGATGTGTGGAGGCTAGAGGATCCTTTTAACTTGGATGCAGGCGTGGAAACCATGGCTATTTCCAAAGTATTAGAAAGCAATGGCATAGGAAACAAAGCTTCCTCCAATTCCTTGACTCGGTCCTTTAGTATGCCATTCTCGGCCTCAATGCCTCCAATGGAATCATCAAGAGCATTTGCAGTCGCTATGTGAATTCGACAGATTTGGGACAGTCACATTTTCGCAAGGTTAACCTCTGAACAAGATTTTCTTTTCTTATTTTTTACATCTTTTTTTTCAACAATTTATTTTTTCGACTGGATGTCAAAAACATCGCTCTGGAACACGAAGGATTCATCTTCATCAAAAATTTTGGTATCAACTATGTCCATTGGAGGACTATGTTGGATCGCGTCTATGGGAAAATCAAGGTAGCAGAATACGCTATCTAGATCAGGCTCAAGTTCCATTCTTTCACTCTCAACTTCGGGCTCTTTCGCCTGTCCCACAATTTTTTCTCTATTCTTGTCCACTAGAAGCTTGTGAGAAATATCAATTTTAGGGTGAGGAAGGTTGTTATCCCCTCCTCTGTTTGAAGAATTCTGATTTTCTTTGTTGTTGTGGTGGGCTGTTGGAGCGTTGCTCCGGGATGTCGTACTTTTGGGAGTGTTATCTGTCGATTGAACACTCTTCTCACCGGGGCCTTTTCCATGTTGTGTGTACAATTCAATGGTGCTTTGCAGTGTGTCTAGGTCACCGACATTAGAAGCACGAGTTTTTTCGTTAGTGTCTCTTTTTTTGGTAAGGTGTTTTTTGAAAAATGAATTGTTGAAGCCAAGTGTTTGTAAATGTTGTAAAAAAAAAAATTAGGTTTGAACCCTCTTAGGATTTCAGCATATATTAGGTTCAAGTTTTTGAAATGGGCGTCGAATTCGTCAATTTTGTTGACATTCCGCAACACGAAGTCCCTGACTTTCCAATGCAAAGGAATGAACTATTTTTTTCTCTTATCTTGGAATAGATGCAACTAGTAGTTGTATTGCCTTGCTACTTCTATAACAAACATTATGTCTGTAATGTGACATGGAAGGAGAATATGTTTTTACCTGAGCCAAAATCCCTTATCACGGTGTAAGTATCCATATGTTCAAGTGCCCCCTTCTTGTCCAAAAACTTGGTTGTCTAGTCGGATATGCGTGGAGCATCTTCTCCTAACAACAAAACTCTGAAAACAAACACAAATCCATTAAAAACCTCATAAAAATAGTGGGAGGCATTGTTCTTCCACAAGGCCTGGTACCATAACGTTACTGGGTTGAATTCCCAATTTACCTTCTTGGACAAAGACAATTTTGGAAACTGGCAGCAATGTGCTATCGCAAAAACCAAGTAGGATGACATATAAAATTTCTTCTCCTTTTTGAAGCTTGACAATTGGGAACATATTTCATGGGAAATTAGCTTTCCCCAATAAAAAATGGCTTGTTCCTTGACTGTGAAATACAAAATATAAACATCCATGTGGGAAATACTTGTTGTGGACTCCTGTCCCGTTATTCTTGTAAACATCCAGGCAATTTCCCATAATGGATTTTTAAATGAACTAACCTGCAAGCTTGTGATATCTTCAGGAACTGGAATCGGGTCTTCCAATAACTCGAGAAAGAGGTTCAACCCATTATCATGCTTTCTTATGAACTTCTTGGAATCTTCT
Source organism: Picea engelmannii (assembly GCA_009831015.1). NCBI lineage: Eukaryota > Viridiplantae > Streptophyta > Pinopsida > Pinales > Pinaceae > Picea > Picea engelmannii. The sequence continues at coordinate 169,726 of ML780856.1, read as the reverse complement.
CCTTTGAACTTCAATGTTGGCTCCAACAATATTAACATCTGGCGGAATACCGAAGGTGACAAAGAAACAAAAGAGTGGTCCCGTAGTGTAATAATTATTTGGTCTGAAATATATTCATCGACACACCAAGAGACCATCTCCTTACAGTAAAAAACTTTAGGAACACAACCTGCACGTGCAATCCTAGAGGTCCAAATTACTTCATTCTAGGTGCTAAGGGATGAGTAATAAGAATATGCCCTGGACCACTGGAAGTTTTGGTCCTCGTGTCCAAAGATGTTCACTGTATCTACAAATAAATTTTGTCTAGATAATGCCATAGGTTTATGAGAATGTTCATTTTCTTCAGACGATGGTTGAAATGAACAGTTGGAGGCGATAATATAACCCTACGCAAATGTTGGTTCAATGCTTATGAATGGGAAAGCTCCTTGAGCCTTTCACTCATTAATGAGAATCTCTATGGGTGTTACATGATGAGATGTTAGAAGTAAAGCTTACTTATTTCATATTTATAAGTGCGAAGGTAGAGGGTATGACGAAGAGCAATTAAGGATTGGAGGTTTCGTGAACATGCCAACCCGACGACGTGCGAACAACAATTCATGATTTTGAAATCAACACTTGGAAGGGATAATATAACCCTCCGCAAATATTGTTTTAATGCGTATTAATAGGAGATCTCCTTGATTCTTTCTCTCATCAATGACAATCTATATGGTTCCTGCATGATGAGCTGTTAGAATTGAAGTTCACTAATTGCATATTTAGAAACAATATATATATATATATATATATATATATATATATATATATATATATATATATATATATATATATATATATATATATATAGATATATATAGATAGATATATATAAACATTTTTTTATCATAGACAAGTGCGAAGGTGAAGGAGACAGGGAAGAGCAAGGAAAGAATGGAAAGGTCTGAAAAGTAGTCGAATAGGATTCAGAATAGCGTTATGGGGGATACTCAAGAGAGGTGAGTGTCTGACGGACAAATTTTATGTATCAGAATTTTTTACTACAAAACGTGTAAAATGGAGGAGAGCATGATAGCGTAGTTCAACGACCAGTTTGTATATTTGTGGAATTCTGAGAAAGTGGATAAGTATGGAATAGAGAAATGGTTGGTCGGACTCGTTTTCGAAATTGAGGATTGAAGGATTCATGAACGGGACAATCCGATGACGCACAAATGGCATTCCATGATGTTTGAAATTAACACTCGGAAGGGATAATATAACCATCCAAAAATTTTGGTTTTATGTGTATTAATGGGAGATCTTCTCAAATCCTGGTTCAACATTAACACTTGCTAATTACAGGGTAAAATCATGAATATGGGTAACACTTTTGTTTTTTTTATGACAGTGTTTTTTAAATTTTAATAGGTTCTTCAACTTCCGGTAAACAAAAGTATTTTTTTTATTTAGAATTTTACTTTAATATAAAAACAAAACTTATGAAGAATTTTGTTAGCTTTCTACTGACTATTTGTAAAAACACATTTATTGATATTTGATATGACAATATGGCAATTGTTTGACATTATGTTCATTAAAAATGAAGGGAAAGATAATGAGTTATTCTTTCCCGCAACAATGTATCCATTATTAAACTTTTGTTTTTGACAAATGAAATATACTACAACAATCTACATAGACACTATTTTGTGATGACTGTATTTTTGAATCTAACAGATGAATATTATAATTTCTATAATTTTTTTATGTTGACCATTCAGAAAAAGTTACATGTTTTAAACACATGTTTTCCTTTGCCATGTATCTATCTTAATTTTTACTTGAAATTAAAATCTAAAAATATGCTTTTGAAGAGAACAGTTTAAGGATTATGAATATATTTTTGCCATTATTTTCCACTATGCATTTTTAGAGATATGGATTTTTCATTTCACTGAATCATAATCTCATCTAAAAATATTATGTAGTGATTTTTTTATAAAATTAAATAAAATTAGATAAAACAATGAAAATGAAAAAAACTTATATCCAATGAAAGTAGATTCAATTTTGTAAATGTTGGTATCAATTATGAAACTAAATTCTGAGTATTTGTAGGAGTCCGCTACCTCCAAAGATCAAGTAAATTGCAGAGAATTTGCAGTTTCCTGAAAACAGTCACATTTTCAGGTTTTTGGCCGAAATATTCTTTCGACCGAAACATAGTTTTTAACGGAATTCGTTAAAAATAAAAGTTTCAAACAAAAATTATTTTGGCCAAAATATGCTTACTGCAGAGAAAAAAATTATCTGAAAAATATTATACATGAATTTTGAGGGCACTATCAGGGCATCGTTCAATTTGACGTGCAAATTTTCAACCGAAAAAATTCCTAGCAACATTTTTCGCCTGAAAAATTGCCTCTAGGAAATTTAGAGACCCAATTCTCACAAAAGTGTTACCCATATTCATGAATTTACCGTGCATACTTAGAAATAAGATCTTATGTATACTTGCTAATTACTAATTGCAAAGTGAGGGGGCACAAGAAACAACGATTAGGAATTGGATATTTCTTGAACCCGCCAACCCGACGATCCGCGAAAGAAATTTGAAGAAATGGTGAAGTATGGAAAGCGGACGGACCGACTTCAAAATAGGGTGACAATAGTTCCATAGGAGACGTGAGGACCGGACGGTCAAATTGTATGTCTCGAAAGTTTTCAATGAAAAATGTGTACCATGGAAGAGGGGATGATAGGTAGACTATAATATAGAATACGGTATAATGTGAGAGTCTGGTTGTAAATTTGTATATCTCTAAAGTCAAGGTATTGTTTGCAGGTCAGAAAACATTAGAAGTTAAATCTAGAGCCCGCCTACCTGGGAATCTACGGTCAGAGAAGTGGTTGGGTATGGAATGGGGAAGCGGTCAATTGGAGTTGCGATATAAAAGCACGAGTGCAAATATGAACCTGGGAGTCTGCCAACCCACACAACTAGACATTTTCGGAAAAATGACTAAGTGACGAGAAAGATAAGTACAGAGAAAAGGGATTAGAAATTTGGTTAAGTATAGAAGACGAAAAAGAAGGGTTAATATATTCACATCTGTAATAGATATGCCATTTCCTGGAAAGATATTTTCTTCATGTTTCTAGAGAATTTATATACTTATTGAATATACTTGAAAAGAAGTGTGAAGGTGGCGGGCACAAAAAGCAATGACTAGTAATTGGAAATTGTCTAAACCCGCCAACCTGACGATCAACGAAAGAGATTGCAAGAAATGGTCATGGAAAGCGATCAAACAGTCTTCAAAATAGGATGACAAGGGTTCCCGAGGAGACGTGAGGCCCCGATGGTCAAATTGTATTGAGAAGAACTTTTGAGTGCATATTGTGTAACATGGAAGAGGGGCTGATGTAGGAGTCCATAAGTTAATTTCTATATCACAGAAGTCGGGGGGTTGTTTGCAGGTCAAGGAACAATGGAATTGCACTCCACCTTTCTGAGAATCTGCAAGCAAAAAATTCAGGTAAGTAAGGAATTGGAGGTGCAAAAGAGATTCCAAGAAATGGAGAAATATGGAAAGTGGTTGCAGGGGCTTCAAAACGGGGTGAAAATAGTTCCCTGGGAGTCATGAGGACCCAAAGGTCAAATTGCAGGTCTCATAACTTTCATGTGAAAACTGTGTATCATGAAAGAGTGTATGATGTGGGAGTGCGGAAGTAAATTTGTATATCGTGGAGGTCTAGGTGTTGTTTGCAGGTCATGAAACAATGGAAGTGCAATATAGATCCCTCCTGCCTGGGAATCCATGATCTAAAAAGTGGCTAGGCATCGAATGGCTAGTGGTCGGTTAGAGTCGCGACATAAAATAATGAACGCAAATGTGAACCCGTGAGTCATCTAATGCACGCATTGAGACATTTTTGGAAAAATGAATAAGTAACAAGAAAGAGAGAGTAGAGGAGAAAAATAAATGGGAATTTGGTTAAGTATAGAAGAGGGAAAAGAAGGTCCAATATATTCAAATTTGCAATAGATATTCCATTTCCTAGAAAGATATTTTATGTATGTTTCTTGAGAAGTTGTATACATATTGCATATACTTGGAAAGAAATATGAAGGTAGCAGGCATAGGAAACAACAACTAGAAAATGAAAAATTATTGAATCTCCAAACTTGACGATCCATGAAATAGATATTAAGAAATGTTCAAGTGTAGAAAGTGGTTGGATGAGATTCAAAATAGGGTAACAAGGGTTCTCGAGGAGACTTAAGGCCCTGACTATCAAATTATATATATCAGAACATTTCAATGAAAAATGTGTAACAGGAAAGAGGGGATGATGTGGAAAGTGCAATTTAGACAAAGGGGAAGCGCTAGGTCGAAACGCTTGAATCCCCCAACCCACAGAGCAAGACATTTTCGGAAAAAATGACTGAGTAACCAGAAAGTGAAACTATAGGGGATAAAAGAGTGAGAAAATAGAAAGGCAAAGAGAAATTTTCAAAAGCGGGAATTGGTTTCAAACAAGCCCCATTGTTGCAAAACCATCATTTTCTAGTAATTGCCAGCAAATGCTTTGTTGGAGATTAGATTTTATTGCAAATTGTGGGAGTAATTGTGTTCTTTATACATTCTTCCATGACTTTAACATATTAACTTAAGTATTAAACTTCTTGCATGATGGGTTGTTAGAATTAAATCTTAATAATTGCATGTCTAGAAACAAGAATGACGATCTTGCTACAACATTGTGATTTGGTCTTGCTATGTTCTATCTGCATTACAAATAGAATTGAACGTTGGTTTGAAACTGTCTGAAAGTCATTTTGTTTCCATAAAATATTGATGGATCGACACAATGCATTGTCATATAATTGTTAAATGCTCCATTTTAGAACAAATTACTTAAGCAAATACAATATCAAAGAACTACGAGACTATCGAACCATGCCAATGAGAAGAGGTGTTAAATCCAGAAAAGAAGCAACAACCAAGACTCCAAGGAAATTTTTTTAATAGTAAATCCATTAAAAAAAAAAGAATAATGAGCATTGTATATCTGTCCATAGAAATTGGACCGAGTTCTTTGGACCAAAACATTGAACATATTTTCCATAAACACAGGCACATGATCTTCAACATGAAGGAGCCATCGAGATGTTTGTCAACATGCATACAAAACTTATTACCATGCCTTATTTTAGGAAATCCTTGCAGTCTTCTCCTTGGTGGATCAATGTTGGGTGCCCCGATCTCAATATTTTGCGGAAGACTTGAGCCAACAAACAAATAGGAGAGTGGGTCGGTAGTGGAATAAATCCTTGGCTTGAACCATATGAACAACAGTCCTGTGGCAAAATTGATAGATCTCATACGCTTCCCGTGAGGAAGAAAAACAAAAACATTGCAGGGAAAACGAAATAGTCTGAAACTGAAAGTTAGGACACACCAAGAAACCACCTCCTCACAGTCGAAAACTTCAGGGACACAGGTTTCATGAGCATTCTAGAGGCCCAAATTAGTTCATTCTGGATGGAAGGATATGACTAGTAGGAATATGCTTTGCACCAGTGGGAGTTCTAGTCCTCATTCCCTAAGATTTTAATTTTATATCTAGATGACAGGACAGTGGTACCTCAATTGAATAATTTTTTGGCTTGAAATACATATCTCTGGGAGCATTCAACAGATCATTTCCTTACAGTGAAATACTTCTGCCCAGAACAAACTAATTTGGACCTCTGTAATTCCTACGTTCGAGTTGCAAAGCGTCTATTGCGTTCAATGTCGGTTTCTTTTCTGAAACCCCTTCTTTGGTGTTTTCAAGACTGCCATCGTTGAGATGAGAAGTGTCATTCGTTGTGGTTGATTTCAATTTGGGCGCAGCAGTGGGAACAATATTTTCATTGCCATCATCCATTGTCGTATCATCGTCGATCAGATCATCTTCTTCTGGATCGAAATCCATCACATCAACCTCTGTGTCAGCCATCAATGCAGGCGCGTAGGTTGTCTAAGAAGGCAGAGTTGCCTTGAAATTATTTGTCCTGAACTATATCTCTCAGTGTACTAAGGGACCATCTCCTTTTGGTCTCCTGGGTGGAGGGAGATGAGTAGTAAGAATATGCCCAAGAATACTGGAACCTCTGGCCATCGTGCCTGAAGGTGTTTACTATATCTAGACAGAACTCCTATGGAACTACTTCCATAAGTTAACAACAATTTTTCGTTTTCTCTAAATGATGTTTGAAATGAAAATTGGAGAGGGATAATATAACCCTCCACAAATATTGGTTTAATGCATATCAATGGAATATCTCCTCGAGCCTTTCGTTGATCAATGACAATCTCCAAGTTTCATGCATAATGAGTTGTTACCATTAAAGCTTACTAATTGCATATTTATAAAAAAGTGTGAAGGTGGTGGTGATGACAAAGAGAGATTAAGAATTAAATATTTTTTAAAGGCACCAACCGACTGACGCACACAAGAGATTGCATCATGTTTCAACTTATATGTCACAATGACAGATTTCGTCCATCAATTTGTATATTGTGGAATTTTGGGTGCTTTTTATACATAACAGAATAGTGGAAAAGCAATGTTGAGCAAGCCTGGCCAGGAACTAGTGATTGTAAGAGTGGCCAAGTATGCAATGGACATGTAACGAACCTGACCGTTACGACAACTGTTCTCGTAATAGGTGCAAATTTTTTTTGTGTGTTTAAGGTGTGTACACGCGTGTAGAAGTAACAAAACATGTGACTTTGCGTCGCCACTCAATGACCAACAAGATGCAACCATGACAAAAGTAAAACTGACCACCCGCCCGTCCTACCCTGCAAGGTCAGGACCTCCAAGACACATAATCAACGCTCAAGCCCAGGTTCCCATCGATTTTAACCATTTAAGGTCTCAGGGTTGGCGACTGTTCTGAGGAACATGGAGGTGTCTACGTCCTGCCCGACACAAGCAGACCAAGCAACCAACTGAATAAAATCAATTACGACATAAATAATAAGTACGATTGCGCCCCTTATGGAAGTCGCATGACAAGGACTCTGACAACGAACACTCAAGTTCGACGTTATCTAAAGAACAACCACCCTAAATGACTAACTTGGAGTAATTTATTGTATGTAAGTCAAGTTATGGCACCATATATAAGTATATTATTAACAACAATAAAGTTACATAACCCTGTTATGAAACATTGACCATACTTCATTTATCTCACCTATCCGGACCAAGATTCTTCATTTACAAAACCTCCTATAGGCTACAACCACCAAATGATAAATGACCCTCCAAGATAAATCATTCAATTAACACGAGGAACTCGCAATGCGAGGTCATCAATGATCATATAGTTCAATAGCAATGCATAAAAAAATAACATCATACTTATAGGTATTCATCAATTGAAATTAACAAAATACCTCATGACTAAAGGTGGCAATCTGTAAAATAATAAAATCTAAAGTGTTAATAATAAAATGTGCCATAATTGGAGTGACAACTATCAGGGTTACAAATGACGATGATTTAAGCTAGCACTTAATTAAGGGTGTCACTATCTAGAATTGCATCATAAGTATAGGTGACTTCAATTCGGACACAACGTTCACATCAAAATTAAGAATGGCAACTCTATCATAATATAAAATAATTGAAATGACCATAACTAAAAAGGGCACTAATTGAAATGCCTACTATCAATATTACAATGAAGATGAGTAAAGATAACCATTAATTTAAGGAAGCCAATAGATAGATTATATCCTAAATCTAGGTGACCTCAATTTGAATAACAACATGCATCATAATTAAAAAGGACAATCTACCATAATGACTTTTTGAATTATAATTTACATTATAATCTATATTCAATGCCATAATTTACATTATAGTATAATCTACCATAATGACTTTTTAAATGCCATAATTTAAAAAGGGCCACCCTTGGAATGGCATCTATCCATAATTCAATGATAATAAGTAAGGATAACTATTAATTTAAAGAATCAATTTATAGATTACATCCCCATTTTAGGTGACATCAGTTTGAAAAGGCACCCACATCGTAATTATAAAGGGCAGTCTACAATAATAACTTTTTAAATGACCATAACATAAAAGGGGCAACAATGGAAATGGCAACTACCAAATTCAATGATTATAAGGAAGGATATCAATTAAATTAAAGACAGCAATAAATAGATTACTTCCTAAATATAGGCGACATCCTCTCTTACCCGTTCTGCCAATTCGAAATGACAATCGGTTACTATCTCGTAAATCCCTGCGTGTAAATACAGCGGGACCCGATATCTTCTGTCAGGCAGGAGGTCGACAGTGACACCCAACCGTCATCAAGGAAAAAGGCTTAGATTAAGCACGAAATTAAGGCTGCTGGACTGTCCAACTGGTAGGAGCCATTAGTCTTGCCAACCTAGAATTCGACTTAGACTGACTGCTACCAAATTAAAGGAGGAGGGAGGCGATGAACAAAGTGTCAAGGACAGAAACCGACATCTAAATAGGTGAAGGAAACGGGCATTAATAATACGCCAGGGAGTAACTGACTCCAATCGCTGCCAGTGGAGGCAGGATCTCAGGCGAGGTAGGCTCAGGAGTTTAGGCAGATTCACTCAACTGCAATAATGTCCCATGCTTTCTACCATCCTTACGTTGAGGTTGAGAGGCCTTGCTATTAACGAATTAACCATGGCATTATTCGGCAATTCAGTTAGCAACCATTAAATAATTAAAACTTAAAGAACCATTTAATAACCATATCATTTCCTTTAATATATTGCAGTCTGTTACTTTCACGGGAATAAATAATTCTCAAGCTTTTAGCAAGGAAGAAAAAACAGATCTATTTCCATACTATTAATACAAGCCAGCTGTAAAAAAAAAAACTCACGTTCAAGATTATATTAATGCTATACATTGATGACAGAAAGGCAGAACTGTATGGCTACAGATTGCGATAGTAATATTATAGATTGGTGGCAGAATTTGAATGCCTAGTTATAATAACCGTTAGCTGATGTAACTTATAATTGTAAAAAGATTTTAAAAATGCGTTGGCAAAAGGGGTAATTTAAGCAATGCTTTTAATTATCGCTTTATGTTGACCTATACTTTAAATGATAGGTTAAACGCTGTCAACAAAAGGGTCTTGTATTGTAAGAAGAAAAATCGTGTGAATTGCTGCATTAAGTATGTCTCGGTTTCAACAAATGGGTATGAGAAAGCCTATGGTCGTGTCAACAGCTCATAATTGGGATGCTCTAAATTTTAACTACAATGGATTAACTAAGCGTAACCCATGATCCACTAACAGAACAAATCATGCCAAATACAAAACGGAAATGGAGTATGCCGACCAATATTTGATTGTTGCATGTTGCATGTTACCTTATCCAATATCAGCATTACAGGATTTAAAAAGAAAAGAAAAGAAATTTAAAATGAAGACAGTTGCGACCAGAGCCACTCCTTTACAGGCGCGCAATCGTCAAACGATTTGCAATACGAATTTAGAGAGAGAAATAACCCAAACGAAATGCAGCACACCTTTTTACAGGCAATCAATCATCCAAAAATGAATGGCAACATGATTTTACAGAGCGCGATGGTCACAACAAAATGCAACACGTTTTTATGGAAAACGAAATTTGCAGCAATCAGGAATACGGAATGCCCAACACAGTTTGCCAAAAATGCACAATACACAGTATACAGAGCGAAATAAAGATGCACATTCTGAATTGAGCGCAGACCCAGACACACAGAGGTAACCGCCAATCATACAAGGGAAGCCCTTTAAAACTCCCCAACACCAAATGTAAAACCTAGCCCAGTCAACCATGTGGAACACAGACCAAAAACGCATTGCCAGACATAAACGGACTGCCAAGATGAAAAGAAAACAGTCAGGCCAAACGATTGCCAGAAGGTAAACAAATGCCAGGAGTAAAAATGATTTGACGGAGGTATTCCAGTGATAAACATTTTTTTTTTTATTCAATAACCATTTAAATAAGACGAATCGCCAGAACCAATTTAACGCTAACCATTTATAAAACAAATTGCTAGGAACAAGTTCTTTTTTCAGCAAGACATCAGAAACATTTTAACACTAACCCTTTTTAAACAATTTGCCAGAATTAAAATCATACTGGTGCCACTCGCCCGCTTCCGAAAACGTCCCGCGCTCCGAGCCGCGTCCCGTACTCCTTTCCGCTCCTTCTTATCGACCGCAGAAAGCTCACCGGTACCTCCGAGCCAATGCTAGGGGTACTCTGCTTCCCCCTTAGCCACTCGAGCCACAAAGGGGCCACACCAGAACCAGAGATAGACTAGCATCTCAGCTCGCCTCCACGGCTGAGCTACCACTCCAACACAGCTGAGATAAACCCAACTCCTCACAAGAAATCCGTCAACCACAATTCGACAGTGTAACGTTACGCTAATCGTTTATCCCTTTCTTCCTTCCTTTCCCTTTCCTTTATAGAAATTTGAGACCCACCTACTTTTCTAATCATTAATTCATTAATTTTTAATGACAAACCTCTAAACAATCTCCGCTGTCCAAGTGTCACTCATCCCTAGGGTTCTCCACAAATTAATTTCTTTTTAATAATTAAAAGACTAAATTCCCTCACTCCCCCAAAATCGCACCTTAAATTTCTCCTAGGGTTCCTAGATCCCCTCTCTTGCTTTTAATCACTTTCCTAAAATGAAGTTTCTGAAATTTAGTAACTCCTTAAATGCTCATTCCTTTTTGCTTTTTACCCTATGTCCCCTATTTTCCAATATTAAGTTTCCTTTATTTCTAGTTTCCTTATTTCCATTTTTATTCCTCTCTTTTATTATTATTTAAACCAAAAAGATAAATGTGGATTTTTAATCTTTTCAATAGATATATATATATATATATATATATTTTATTCCTATCTTTTATACTCCCATACTTTAATAAATTGTTATTTCTTCTTTATCATTTAAAAGCCAAGGGTTTCGCTTAGTTCATTTCCCCCATTACTTTACCCCT
>ML780856.1:141011-151221 GCA_009831015.1 Picea engelmannii | reverse complement strand
CCTATGTTTATTTTTGTAGGATCTTTTCTTAGGGCTTGTCAAAATTTGTCTTAGAGATGTTTTAATTTAGGTTTTGATTTGAACAGGGTGACAATTTAATTAGGGGAGTCATTTTTAAGAATTTTATCAGGCGTTAAGGTCTAAGGTCATCTAGGTTGTCTCATCATCATCATCAATGCGACGTGCCCTTCAGGACGCACTACGTGCTCCAAGGGTGCCACTCGCCTGGTTTGCTTCGGTTGCGCGACGTTCCCTTCAAGATGCACCACGTGCTCCAAGGGTGCCACTCGCTGATTTGCAATTCTTTGCGCGACGTGCCCTTCAGGATGCACCACGTGGTCCAAGGGTGCCACTCGCTCGCCTGACGGATTGGTAGACTCTATAACCCCTGGAGTCAACACTCCACCAGGTGAACTTGTGGGAGACTAAGGGCTCTAAGGAATAAGGCCCCCACCTTATTGCGCGCCCCTTAGAATCATCGTGAGCGACTGTCGCAGTCTTCCCTCACGACATCGTGGATCCTCTCGAACTAGGTAATCGTTAACCTACAGTTTGAGCCACGGCGGGAGTGCTAGTAGGCTGTGGCGGGGCTGTTGTCCACACCTCTCCCTCAATCTCTCTGGAACTCGTGTGTGGCTCCTTTACTCCATATGTGAGTCCGGTCGACAAGCTATCGTCAGCCTGCATCATCACCATCATGTTAGATCATGTCAACAACATATCATAAAATCAATAGCATATCATCAAAACAAAACAATATCACCGTAAATGAAACAACTCAAATAGCCCACTCCCTGACTCAATCTGGATTCCAAGGGAGTTCCACCGATGCCTCTGCATCCTCAAGGTCCGAAACCCTGTACACTCAATGAAACCGAGTCAGCAGCACCTGTCTACACCAAAGCAGTAAAAACATCCTGTCATATAACTTTACGCATCATAATGAAAGAAAAAGTTTTATCATCATAAAAATCCAGATCACTTGCGAGCAAGTGTCCTCAAAGAATAAGTTTGGTAAGCGCGCCAGAGCGGGATTTTACAGGACAAGCAGTTGGTCGGACTCGTGATATAAAAGCATTAGACATACTCGGAGCAGGAAATATTTACGGGCTTGAAAATAGGGCCACAATCTCTACTTATGAGATGTGAGGGTCCAATGGTCAAATTGTATCTACCCAAACTGTTGAATGAAAAATGCGTAACACGAAACAAGAGACAATGACGTATTTCGAGGGTCAATTTGTATATTGCGGAACTTCGGGTGTTGTATATAAAAGCACGAGAAATTTGAAAAAAGGACACATTCAGAAAAAGGACCAAGTAAACAGAAAGCGAAAGAAAACAAGATAAATGAGAATTTGTTGGCTAATTTGTAGATCGTAGAAGTACGGTTGTTGTTTACAGGAAGTGGAATAATGGAAACGCAATATTGAACCTGCCTATCGAGGAACCCACGACCCAAAAAGTTTGTTCAATACGAAATAGGGAAGCGGTCAGTCGGGTTGGTGATATAAAAGTAATAGTGGAAATATCAAGACGTGAATCCACCAACTCCCGCACCTAGACATTTTCCGAAAAATGAGTAAGTAACTAGAAAGGGAAAGAAGAGGGAAAAAAGAAAGGGATGACAATTTTTGGAAGTGGGAATTGGTGTAAGAAAGCCCCATTGATGGTCTTAACAATAACTATGAAGTGAATTAAACATGTGAATAGGTTCTTCAATCAAGGAATAGATGTAGCGAGCCATGCTTATAGTTTCCAGGATCTGTTTGTATAAAAGAAGCATAAAAAAGCTAGAAGAAAATCAATTTTTGGATGTTTAAGTAAATTTATTGTACTGTCAGTGTAACAACCCTACTATTATGACAACAAAGCGACATACAACGGGTAATTTTTTTTTTTTGCGATTAGGAAAATAAACATCGCAATTAATAACAACATCAATGTCACAACGACTGACGTATTAGTGAAACACTAATAACATGGTAACAACGTGCACAACGTAAGCTGACACAATAATGAAATGAATAACAAAACACATAACAACACCTTAGCGCAATAAAAAATAGTCCATAACCCAAGCATTCTTTTAATAATCACGCTTCACATCACCAATCATAATTCGCTCAATTCATCTCATCAGGAACATCATCAGTTAACATCCAGATAGTATGAGATAATAAAATGCTACTTAAGGATCATAGAGATAATCATTTTATCTACAAGGCACAATAATTCTAATTACCCATCCAGTCATAATCGCATTAAGTCCAAGGCACAACAAAAGTAAGTAAGAAAATACTAATCATTATGGACCTACAACGTGCACAAGAAGAGGAAGCTAATCTTGTTCAATAATTTATTCAAATAACTGAATAAAACCCAAAACTAACATCTGGAACTACCATTCCCTTCGTTAAATTCATGCGCACAAGAACAACTGATTCTAAGCGATTAAGTGTCTTTGTTATCGATTTCTCACTAGAGCCCAAGCCCTTTTATTACAAGGCACCAAGATATCAATCAAAATTGATCATACTTTAAATTGTTTACAAAGCGCTAAGGAATCAATCTTGAACTAAAGAGACATGTAATCCAATTTTCCAGGGGTCTGAAGGCTAGAGCCATCACTACTACAAGCCCCAACAATAGTAACCCCTTCAACGTAATTTTAATAATCACGTCTAAAGTGGCCTTCTAAGGTCTGTTACAACCATAACAATGATAAGCGACTTGTACAAGCCCCAAACCAACCACTACTTTATATTTATCGTGCATGTACTCACGTAAAGGTAGTTACTAAGCTATTAGTCAAATTATGAAATCCACCAATCATTAATTTACACAATAATTACATTATTCGCCAATTTCTGAAATCTACCAACATTTATTTACATAGTAATTGCATTATTCATCATATTCTGAAATCCACGAACATTAATATACACAGTAATTGCATTATTCGTCAATGCTGAAATCCACCAACATTAATTTCAGCAATAATTACATTATGTTTATGGATTTGATAGTAATTGCCTAAATTTACATTATAAATAAATCACATAGTAATTTACCATAATTATAAAACTGATAGTGATTGTCAGAATTTACATTATAAATAAATCACACAGTAATTTCCTATAATTATAAAACTGATAGTGATTTCCAGAATTTACATTATAAATAAATCACACGGTAATTTCCTATAATTATAAAGCTTATAGTGATTTCCAGAATTTACCTTGTAAATAAATCACACATTAATTTCCTATAATTATAAAACTAATAGTGATTTCCAGAATCAGTTTTGTATTCCAAAATATCTTATTTAAGAAAAAAATTCACTCATAATCTATGTTTGTAAGAGCCACAATTTTTCATTCCTGAAAACTTTTTATTTAAGAGAAAATTCCACTCAGAATCATTCCTATAAGAACCATAGTTTGCATTCCAAAATTGGTTTTGCATGCCAAAATATCTTATTTAAGAAAAATCTCACTCATAATCTATGTTTGTAAGAGCCACGATTTTCCATTCCTGAAAACATTTTATTTAAGAACAAATGTATTCATAATCTATAAATGTACGAACCATGATTTTGCATTCCTGAAAATGTTTTATTTAAGAGAAAATTCCACTCAGAATCTATGCTTGCAGTACGTGTGATTTTGCATTCCAAAAATGTTTTATTTAAGAGAAAATGTATTCATAATCTATGGATGTAAGAACGTTGATTTTGAATTCCTAAAAATGTTTTATTTAAGAGAAAATTCCACTCAAAATCTATGCTTGCAGTATGCGCTATTTTGCATTCCAAAAACATTTTATTTAAGAGAAAATTGATTCATAATCTATGGATGTAAGAACCACGATTTTGAACTCCCAAAAAAACAAAAACAAAAAGAGGGCTAGTATGAGACAACGAGATTCACAAGGGGATAACACGATTTTTCTGAGGAAAGGAAACAAAAATATGGCTGAGAAATGGAAAATAACGTAGGTTTACACCCCATCAATGCAGAGAAGGTATGAAATCGTTGGGCGATGAAAAACAGAATTTGTTGAGTAAAGATCATAAAATTGCTGAGCAATAAGGAGGAAATATCATTGTACAAGCAATGGATTTGTTGGGTAAGTTAAAACAAAATGCAGAGAGTAAATCACAACATTAATCACAGAGTATTGAAGGGAAAAAAAATGCCCAGGAGAGAATTCCTTGTTGGGCAGAGAATTTATCCTACACTTATTATCCATGCACAGGAAAGTAGGGAATTTGAATCTAAATCTTTAACACCGAAGTGAAAGACAGTCAATTTGGATCCTAGCTGCCTGCTCAGAAAGAGACTAATAAGTTAAAGGATAAAGGAACATAATATAAAACCATAATTCCTTGTATTAAAAACAATAAAAACACAGAGTAAAACAAAATAATGGCTCAGGAACCAAACACAGTCTTCCTCAGTAATAATACAAACGCAATAAAAATCCCAACCCCTCATTAGTTTCCCAAACCCTCATTAGATTATTTTTTCATTTATTTAATTAGTAAAAACCTCCCCCATACACATGTCGCTCGATCCCCTAGTTACACTAGAAAATTAATTTATTAATTAAATAATTATTCCTATTTCCCTCACCCACCTAAAATCATTCCTAAAATCGCTCCTCAGTGTCCCAATACTCCCTTACCATTCTTAAATGACTTGCGCATTACTTAATTCCTATTTGAGTTCATAAATAGAAAGTCTCAAAGGTTATATTCCTTACTAAGTTGGACATTCCCCCTTTTCTTTAAGTTTCCTTTTCTTTTAAGTTTCCCCCTATTTCCTTTTTAACTAAAAATCAATTTTAGCAAGTGTAGATAAAAACAACCATTTACCCTTTTAATAAATTTAATCCTCCATTATAATTTTTACTTCAATAATTAAAGTTTCAATTTCTTACCCCCCTTCTTGTTACATGTTTATCTATTTTTTTTTCTTTATCCAGATGTTCTACTTAGACCTAGGCTTTAATTTCACTAAGATGGGAGACAATTTTTAAGGGAACTTTTAGTTATTAAACTTTACTCATGCCATCATCTATTTTAAGGCCGACCAGGTCCTAAGCAGGCATAGCTTTCTAGGCACTAGGTTTATTAACTTATTATGGTTAAAATCACGACATGCCCATGAGGACGCACTACATGATCCAATGGTGTCACTCACCTCTTTCCATTTTATTTGTGCGGCATACCCTTCAAGACGCACTACGTGCTCGAAGGGTGCCACTCACCTCTTGAATGAATTTGATCTTGTGATCTTGTGGGAGACTAAGGGCCTCTAAGGAATAAGGACCCTGCCTTATTGCGCGACCCTTAGAATCATCGTGAGCGACTGTCACAGTCTGCCCTCACGACATTGCAGGTCTCTCAAACTAGGTATTCATTAACATACAATTCAAGCCATGGTGGGAGTGCTAGTAGGCTATGGCAGGGATACTACCACACCTATCCCTCAATGTCTTTGGTTATTGTGCATGACCCCTTTACTCCAAATGTGAGTCTGGTCAGCAAGCTATCATCATCCTGCATACATCAATGAATCATGTCAGCAATAATAATCAACATCATAATATATAATCATATGTGCATATGTCACATCAAAAACATTCAAACCCTAATAGTCTACTCCCTAACTCGATCTGGAGTCCAAGGGGTTTCATTGATGCCTCGACATCCTCAACGTCCAGAGTCCTGCACACTCAGGAGAACCCAGCCAATATCACCTATCTATGTAAATATAGAAAAAATAGCATATCATCAGATCCAAAATATTTCAGAATCATAATCCAAACAGCCAATCGTATAAATAATGGGATCACTTGCATGCAAGTGTCCTCAAGGAATAAGTCCACGTAGTGCGCACAAGAGAGGGATTTTATAGTCAGCTTCACCACAAGTATAACAATGACGAATTTGAATTCTAATGTGGAAGTGGGAATTGGTGTTAGAAAGCCCCATTGATGGTCTTAATAGTAACTATGAAGTGCATTAAACATGTGAACATATTCTTCAATAAAGGAATAGATACAACGATCCATGTGTAACATCCCGCTCTGGCGCACTAAGAAAACTTATTATTTGAGGACACTTGCTCACAAGTGATCTGGACTTTTATGATGTTAGACCATTTATACTTGATTATGATGCGATTGACAGATGACATGATGTGTTACTATTTGATGTAGACAGGTGCTATTGACTCAGTTTTATTGAATGTGCAGGGTTTTGACCTTGAGGATGCAGAGGCATCGGTAGAACCCCCTTGGACTCCGGATTGAGTCAGGGAGTGTGTTTTTTGGTTGATATGTTTACTATTATGTTTCATTTGATTTGATGATTTGATGTTGACATTTCTGACATGATTGTTGATGATGCAGGATGACGATAGCTTGCCGACTAGACTCACATATGGAGTAAAGGGGCCACACACGATTCCAGAGAGGTTGAGGGAGAGGGGTGGACAGCAGCCCTGCCATCGCCTATTAGCACTACCGTCGTGGCTCGAACTGTAGGTTAATGATTACCTAGTTCGAGAGGATCCACGATGTCGTGAGGGAAGACTACGACAGTCCCTCACGATGATTCTAAGGGGCGCGCAATAAGGCGGGGGCCTTATTCCTTAGAACCCTTAGTCTCCTACAAGTTCACCTAGCAGAGTGTTGACTCCAGGGGTTATAGATGTCTACCAATCAGTTCAGTTGGCAAGTGGAACCCTTCGAGCACGTGGTGCATCCTGAAGGGCACGTCGCACAAAAGAAACGCAGTTGGCGAGTGGCACCCTTGGAGCACGTGGTGCATCCTGAAGGGCACATCACACAAAAGAAATTCAAGAGGCGAGTGGAACCCTTGGAGCATGTGGTGCGTCCTGAAGGGAACGTCGCAATAATGTGGATAAAGGAGTCAGCCTAAATAGCCCTAAGACCGCAACACCTGAATAAATCCTTAAAACAATTCCCCTAACCTGGCGTCGCCAGTTCAGAATTTGAGCCCTATGTCAAAAAAAACCATAATTCAAGAGTATACATTAAATATTCATTACCCCTTTGATGATTTGCAACCTCCACCTAATCCGAGGAGTTTCCTTCCTTAATTAAATAGATAAAACAATTCCTCCGTTAATTGAATTCATAAAGTATTTCCTTACTTAATTGCGTACATAAGGCCTTACCTCATTCCCGGTAATAAGCTTGATAATTTGTCTTTTTAGGAAGGTACTACTACTTCGCCCTAACATAATAATCAAAACTTGACCATCTCCTAATAACAACACCATTATATTCTAGCTCACAACAGCTCTGCAATTCAAATAACATTAGAATTTCATTTCCTACTAGCTAAGCATTAACAATACAAGTGCTAATAATAAAATTGAAAAAAAAAACCCACTTAAGCTAATGTGAGTCTTCATAAAGGGTGTAGGGTAAAATAAAGAGATTTAATAAATTAATTCAATTAGGGGGTTGTAAATTTGAAAAGAGGAAATTAATTAGTTAACTAAAGGGAGTTTAAAAGAAAATATATATCTATTATGAATTTTAAAAAATAATAAAAAAAAATAATAATATGAAAAGATGCTTAGGCGCATTTACCTTTTGAGTTTTCAAAAAAAGAAATATAAAGAAATAAGTAAATAAATAAAAAGGGGGGAAAACTTAAAAGAAAGGGGATTTAGGGTTTTGGGGAAAACCTAATGGGATTAGGTCAAAAAAAGAGGATAAAAGAAAGAAGATGGGGGAAAAGAAGGGGATCTGCTATGAGGTATTGTTATGCTGCCAAAATGGCAAACTGGACTGATTGCTTGTAGGAGTTGGGGATTTTCTCAGCTGACTTGAGTGGTAGCTCAGCCTTGGAGGCGAGCTGGGAAGCTAGGCTACTGTCTGGATTGTGTGTGGCCCCTTTCCGGCTCGGGGGGATAAGGGGGAATCGGAGTACCCCTAGCGTTTGGCTGGGAGGTACCGGTGTAGTCTCTACGATCGGTGAGCCGGAGCGGCACAAAGCACATAAGTCATTTGCGGCAAGCAACAAGGCAACGGTACGCTCATGTATTTAGTAGAGTAGAATGCATAGTTATTTACTGCTGTGATTATGATTGTATTGTAGTAAAATGTTATTTCCTGAGGATCATCGTTGGCAATCAGTTCTAGCATTTCATTCGAATGTATCCCTGCAAACTGTATTGGGTTATTTCGTTTTTATATCTGGTACAATTTAGGGTTCCTGGTAAATTGTATTGGGTTATGGTTATTTCGGTTTTTTTATATTGGTACAGTTTTAGGGTTTGATAAATAGTATTGGGTTTATGGTTATTCGTTTTCTTTTGTATATGGCATAGTTTATGATCTCTGGTAATTTCGTTTTGGGTTTATGGTTACTGTTCTTGGTCTGGGGCATTTTTACTGTGATGGGGGCATGTATAGAATGTCTGGGGTGTTTTACTGTGATGGGGGCGTGTATAGAATGTCCAGGGCGTTTTACTGTGATGGGGGCGTGTATAGAATGTCTGGGGCGTTTTTACTATGATGGGGGCATGTATAGAATGTCCGGGGCGTTTTTGCTACTTCCCATATTATTGAATGCGTTTTTGGAACAGTGAAGAACTTGTATGTTTTTCTCTAAGCTATTTATTTATTTATTATCTTTAATTTGTTTTTCATTTATGTTATTACCAATAATAATATTCATGTATAATATATGTTCATTAATGTGGTGGACATATTTTGCATAATCTAAAATATGGTTAATAGAGGAATTACTTTCTGCATTGAGAGGGAGTAGATTAATCATCCTTAAATTTGTTATCCGTTTATCAAAATATCATTGCAACCAAGCTCTTTATTAGTTGCAATGATTTCTTAACCTCGTGTTGCATTGTAAAATAGCTGTAAAGTTTAGATTCTTTTGTTCTTCAATATTTGCTGAAATATATTTTTCTCAAATACCAATTCACCCATCTCCATTTCTGTGGGCGTTACAATTTCGGTGGGCAGTTGGTTTTATATGTGAGCAATCCGTCCTGGTAAAAGAGTGCTGGCAATTCGTTTTAAATATTGTTGTAAATTGCATTTCGTTTCTGATTTCTGCCAATCCGTCCTGGCAATTCGTTTTCAGCATTGTTGTAACTTGCATTTTTTTTTATTACTGCCAATCTGTCCTGGCAATTCGTTTTAAGCATTGCTGTAACTTGCATTTCGTTTTGATTACTGCCAATTCATCCTGGTTCTGGCAATTCGTTTCATAATGTGTAGCATGGTTCCCTCATTATCAATTTCATTCCTGACATTTTCTCATGAGCAAAAGGTCATTCTTACAGTTCTGGCAACTTGAAATTGCAGCATGTCGTTCCCAGTTGTCTATTTTTCAATTGTTGCTTAAACACTTTTCACAACCTTGAGAGCCTTTATTTCTGGTTGCTTACTGAAAATTACATTTCCCGGGTGATATAAATTTTCTATTTTCCAAATCTCATGACTGTAAAAACTACATGGTAGCCTTTATCCTCTATAAGCATGAATTCGATTGCAATATGGCGATTACTGTATTGTTCTATTTTTTGAATTGTTAAACGAACCTTGTATTAATGAGCCTTTGCACAAAATTTAAAAGCATTACATCATGTTTTTCTTTAGCTTTGACCTTCATTCCTTACTCTAACCAAGAGTCCAACCCATCTATTCTTCGCAACTCTATTTTTACAATATGTAGGCCCTTTTGTGAAAGCTATATTCATTACAGTTTGTACATGTACAGTAGGAGAGAAGGGGTCAACCAGCGCCTCCCATAATGCATTAAATTTATACCTAATGCATATCCCTTGACCAGATGCAAGCGTTGCTGGCTAGCAAGGATGTTGGTATTCCCACTACCCAGTTTACCACTCCACTGCATATATCACAGCCTGCTATGAAGTTTGTAACTGCCTTGAAACCACAAGGGTTTGTGAGGATTTGCAGCCCATGGTGAACCCATCAGACCACACCACATCTAGACTGGTAAGGCTGCTATGGAACCCAAATCTCAGAAACTACTCCAACCACCTGAGTTGTACCTTATGGGTCACACTCACTTTACTTATGCTTTGTCTGCCCACCTTTGGTCCCTTTATCTACTAGATTGCCTACCCATTTCCAACCTTCTGACCTTGAACTGGTGTCATTTCATGTTGAATGG
>ML780856.1:94205-120859 GCA_009831015.1 Picea engelmannii | reverse complement strand
GTAAAATTTTGTTAAGCCTTAAGAAAAAGACCCTAAAAAAATAAAAATAAAGATATAAACTAAAACCCACTTAAGTAATAATTTTAGTCTTCTTAAATTTAGAGGGTAAAATGAAGAGAGGAATAATTTAATTAAAATCCGTGCTTTTAAATTGTAAAGAGGAAATAAATTATTTAACTTGTGGAAGTATAAAAAGATTTTAAATTAATAATAAAGAGAAAAGGGTAAATAGCGCAACTGCCATTTTGGCTCTAATAAAAAGGGGAAAGAAGGGAATAATAAGAATTAGGAAACTAAGTAATGGAGGAAACATAATTAAGAAAAGTTGGGAACTTATGGTAAAAAGCGAGGTCAACATAGTAAGGAATCTGCTACTAAGAACCTTCTAATTTGAGCTAATTTAGCAACTTCATTTTTAGGGAAATTATTTAAAACATGTAAGGGGATCTAGGAACACCTAGGAGGAAATTTAGGAGCAACTCTAGGTGGGTGAGGGAAATGAGTAATTTAATAATTTAAAGAAAATAATTATTTGAGGAAAGAGGGGGATGGACGACACTTGTGCAAAGGAGAATATTTAGAATATTTTTATTAAAACTTAATTAAAATGTGATTTAGGGAAAGTTGGAGGTTAGAAAAACTCTATAAAAAAAAGAGAAGATGAGGAAGAAGGGGATCGGCTATTAGGATAACGTTACACTATCGGAATTGTGACTTGACTGATTACTTGTGGGGAGTTGGGATTTTTCCAGCTCGGATAGGAGTGGTAGCTCGGCCTTGCGAGGCGAGCTGGCAAGCTAGATGTACCGTCTAAATAGTGTGTGGCCCCTTTGCGGCTCAGGGGGATAAGGGGGAAGCAAATTACCCCTAGCGTTTGGCTAGGAGGTACTGGTGAGGTCTCGATGGTCGACGAGCGGGAGCAGCACGGAGCGCGCAAACGACATCGAGGCAGGCGATAAGGAAAAAGGTATGCTCGTTATATTGGTAGAGTAGGATGCTCGGATTGGTATTTTCGCCTTTGATTTACTATTGTATAAATTTCGCTCAATGACAATCACTAATATAGTTTTAATTCCTTGTAGAATATACATGGTCACATTGTTGATTATTTAGTTACTGCGTTGAATTCCACCCTATCCTTTACATAGAAAATGTGTGGTAATCGCTAGATGGTGCATTAATGAACTTGACCCTTTTACATCTGTTACTTACTAAAGAAATGGGACCATCTTGAAATGGATGTAATGGCGAAACCAACCCACCCTGGAAAATTTGTCTGAAATCACTATCATTGTATCCCAGAAATTGTCTGTAATTGTTATCATTTGTATCCCGGAATCATCTATTTGGTTATCGTTTGTATTCTGGGATTTATCTGAGATTGTTACCTCGTATGCTGGAAATTGTCGAAAATTGTTATCACTTGTATTCTGGCAGTTGCTGAGTTGGTTATCGTTGTCTTCTGGCAATGCGAAAAATTGATTACAGGTCAGCATTACCATGGTCGTCTGATATAAAAGGGGAGGGGGTTTATTTCATGTCTGCTCTCGTACTTGGGTTCGGGATTGAAATGTTTTTTGTTGCCACGAACCTTGTGACTGTGTGTAAATGGACATTTATTTTTATATAAATTGTTGACTGTGTCGAATTTCCTCCACTTTGGCAGCTGCGATTGTTAAAAACCCTTCCTCTGCATTTTCGTTTTCTGAGCCCCAGGTGCCAAGGGATCTCATGGATTGCCTGCGGATTTCCTTCTTGTGACAGCGGATCCTTACCCTTCAAGCGACATCCCGGTGACACGGTGATGAGCACAGTCTGTGATAACCTTCCTGGGTCACGCCCTTGGCTTGCAGTAACAGTTACTATTGTAGAGGGTAGCATAGCTATTCTTGTCTAGTAGAATTTTCCTATCAATTTTGTAGGATTCTTATTATGTGTCCTACCACTGCTGGGATTTAACTCGATAAAAAAAAAACTTTAGCCGTTACCCTCAATCTACTAACCTTCGCCCCAGGAAGCTGAAGTGAAGGTGCGCCCTTCCACCTCGGCAACCATTTGCGCCTCTGTCACAGCCGACTGTGCCCTCCCTCTGCTACTGTAATAACCGTCCTCAGCTGAGAAACCCTTGACAGCCTGGGAACCTCACCCTTTTCAGGATTTGGAAACATAATGGGATGACGGTTGGTAGCATTTTTTCCTTAATACTAGTTGGGAATCTCGTAACCCATTAATGATTGTCAGTGCATTGCAGGAAATTTTTGAACCTTAACTTTCAGAGCCCATTTTACCCGTGTGTCTTGCTATCTGGATAGAGCTGCACACCGAAGCGTTTCCCTATTGTTGGAAATTGTTTTATATTTAAAATTATTGGATCATAACTTGCATGAGATTTCATTTTCCCTATTGCCAAATTTTCTGTAAATTATTTTATAATTAAAATTACTGGATCATCACTTGCATGAGATTTCGTTTTCCCTATTGCTGATTTTTCTGGAAATTGTTTTATAATTAAAATTACTGGATCATAACTTGCACGAGATTTCATTCATACCCATATGTTGGATAACGCTTTAAGGAGTGTTATAACTCAATAAGTATTGGAGCAAGGTAATCTAACGAAGGACCGAATTAAATTAAAGTGGTCAATGAGGAATGATTCACCCCAATTAGAATGGTTAAGGCAGCCAATGGTTACAGTGGTTATAATTTCAAGTAACCTCTACCCTTAGATTCCCAAATGTTAGGTTATTGCAAGGGATGCTTTATTCTTCTTAAAAGCTCGAATGCGCTTTTAGAAGATTTAGAAGGCAGCTAGTCTCTTTTTATATATATAAAAAGGAAATCTCGGTAAAAACAAATCTTGATTACTCATCTAGTGGAAAGGGAAATCTTTTGTTTAGCTAGTCTCTTGTTAGATTAAAAACTCTAAGTTAGATGGATTGACTTATTTATTTCAGTAGGGGAATGCAATGTTCGTATGAGATAACATAGAACGAATTTTAAATGTTATTTTATTGCATTGTTATGGACATATGATTTAATGTTATTGTTATCTTATGGTACTGATATGGAACTTTATACTAAGGGATAACATAAATGGGATAGGAGTGTGTGACTACATTGTCACTATATTATATGGTCTTGCAATATGTAAAGGTAGAATGTTATGGCAATATAAAATAAGAATTTAATGTTAGTGTTGGTGACATGATATTTAATTTTATTATTATTTCAAATGCAAAGTTATGGGATTATAAATATAAGGGACATTGTTGATCATTTGTAATGAAATTGGAATTTCGTAGGGCTAGCGTGATATAAGATGTGTTTGATGTTTAAATCTTACTTATGGTTAGTATGCGTTATCCTTGTAATTAGTTTTAAGGATGTATAATGCAACCCTTACTCCCTTATTTCTTTAATGGATTTTTGGAATTTAATTCTTAATTTTTCACTTAAGTAAAATGGCTCATTTCCTCAAAATGCATAGCAAGCTACCTAGGAGTTGAACTGATTACATGAGTGGAATTGTCGTTAAATGATGCCTGACTTAAATGATATTGACCTTAACAAGTTACTAAACGTATTTAGAAGAGTCCTATGACATTTCAATTGAAGTTGTGCCCATGTGGTTCTGGATTTTCTTCATCAGTTTCCTATTGCTCAATTGGCTTTTGTTTATTGCATATTGGGTTTTTCTGTGTTGCCCTTAATTCTGGCGGGCACCCTTATCCGATGGGTTCCTTCTGCAGGGTGCTTTTTTTTTATTTGCTTAGGGTTGGGCTGTTAAATTTAGGGTTAATAAAGTTGTTGTTTATTCCTATGCTGACGTTTAGGGTCGGGTTAATTTCAGGGTTAGTACTAAAATTGGAATTGTCCAAACTCACAGTTGTATGATATTAGACCCTTCGATCTGATAAAGCTAGTCACTCTGTATATAAGTCTGTGTGTGTGATTATTTTCTGTGTAAAGGATCCAGTTCCATATCAAGAGTCTCGTGCCCTTTAAAGGTAGGTTTTCCACTCTTGCGACACACCTCTACGGTCATATCAGTAGTCGCGGGCTCTTTAAAGGAAGAGTTCCCACCACTGCGACCTCCTGACAGAGAATACTAGTTTCTGCCTGAGCAGTCGGCTAGGAGCCTATCTGGCATTCTCTCTCTCCGGAGCAGAGAACTAAGATTAAACACCCTGCTTTCCTGTGCAGAAATAGTAAAATATACTACTATGGATTCTTCCATCTGTGTTCGTACTGTACATAACACCGTATGTCGTTTAATGCTTGCAATTACTTGTTGTGCGCCTTATGTCTATGGTTGTTTAATGCTTGCAGTTACTTGTTGTGTGCCTTATGTCTTCTTGTTGTGATCATCGTGGTTGCGTCTTGTTAGTCGTCGAGTGGTGAAGTAGAGTCAAATATGTTGTTTCCCTTGTATGCGCGTACACACTTGTTAAAAACACAAAAAAAAAAAAAAAAATCCACTTGTTATATGAGGTTTGTAGTCATGATGAACAGGAGGTTCGTTACATACGGTATCAAAGTGGGTTCGACCCGCAACTTGGGATTTGCTATGGCTTTCGTGACATGATTTGATTTGATTATACTATTGTTGATCGAGTTGATTATGTGCGTGCAGGTAATCATGGTTAGAGGACGCCGCGGAGGCAGACGATGGGGTGCTAGGGGAGGAGGCGTGATGCCTCCAGTAGCATCCACGCCTGAGGGGTCTAACCCCCAGGGAGGTGAGTAGGTTCTCGGATAGGAGAAGATAGCAGTTGGAGACATGGTCGAGATGATGAGGTCTTTTCAGCGCATGTCTGAGGCACTGATCAGCCGATTGGACAGAGACGAGGCCAGGGCGCCGGCACCTGATGAGGTTCCGCCACGTGCACCGGTCGTTACTGGTAGCATTCACCGTGAACTCGAGAAGGTTAAATTTCCTGAGTTCTTTGGTGCCCCAGACGGTGCAGCCGCAGAGGCATGGTTGGAGAATATGGCGATGTGCTTCGCACTTCGTGATTATACCTCCAACATGAAGGTCTGCATAGAAGTCTTTCAACTAAAGGGGAGCGCTCTTCTATGGTGGAAGACGCTCCTGCCACAGCTGAACATAGCTGTCGAAGACGTGTCATGGGAACTGTTCGAGGAATGGTTCTGAGAGAGGTATCTTTGAGAGGAATTCATTGAGCATCAGCTTAATGAGTTCAACACTTTACGACAGGGAGGTCGTACGGTGCCTGAGTACGAGGCATGTTTTATGGAGCTGCTCTGATATGCTACGCACCTTAACATAGAAAAACTTAAGTTCAACAGGTTCGTGTTTTGCCTTATTGGGAGCCTACATGCAAAGGTTAGGATTTTGATGCCTCAAACCTTGCACAATGCCATCCAGAAGGCCCTCATAGCAGAGGAGGAGCTTATCAGTGGGGGCCAGACTAGGACTCCAGCGAGACCAGCAGGGTAGGTTCCATCTAGGAGATAGAAACACCAGACACCAGTGAGACATACGCCAGGATATCGTGGCTTCCAGAGGGGATCCACTTTCACTACACCCTAACGACCGCCACCTCAACAACAAACACCTTATCAGGGACCACAGTGCCAGCAGTAGCATCGCCCACAGCAACAGTAGTTTAGGCATGTTCAGCAGAACAGAACAGGTTTCTAGGCCAGTGGGTCGTCATCTTCTACTTCAGGTACCAGGACTACTGGGTCGAAGAAGGGGTGTTGGACGTGTCGGGAGCCACACTACCAGCGCGACTGTCCTGTGGAGAGGACCAAAGTGTCCGGATCAACCGGACCCACTACCGTGGGGGATATGGGCAAGGCCCATCGGATTCATGCAGTGGTGAATAACCGCTAGGCAGAGCACCAGTCTATTGTGCTTGAGACGACAGGTATTGTCGCTAACTAGATCCTTAGTATTTTGATAGACCCAGGTGCTGTTGAGAGTTTCATTTCTGGTGCAGTGCTAAAAAGGATTAAGGTAAAGGCAGTCGAACAGGATGATTTTAGCTTCATAGAGATGGCTTCAGGAGCCAAACAAAAGGTTAGAGGAAAGGTTACAGGCTGTGCCCTTAACCTGGGAGAGTTTTTCATGAGGGTCAACTTGTACGTCAAGATCTTAGGATCTTATGACATCATGATCGGTATGGATTGGTTGGAATTGCATGAGGCGATACTCAACTGTAAGATGAAACGGTTGAGCTTGGTTGATGACGAAGGATAGAGACGTGTGATTGTATGAAGGAACCGGGGAGTTTCCCTGAGGTTCGTCTCTTCCTTATAGTTACGGAAGAGTATGCACAAGGGGTGTAAGCTTTATGCGATCCTTGCGCTAAATGAAAAGGGAGTGGCGGAAGCTCTAGAACACCTTCCGGTGGTGAAGGAGTTTATGGACGTATTTCCAGAGGAGTTACCAGGGATGCCGCCGGAAAGGGAATTGGAGTTTACCATAGACCTGAAACTAGAGACCGAACCGATAGCAAGAACACCTTATCGGATGTCGACCCTAGAGTTGCAAGAGTTGAAAATGCAACTGAAGGAGTTGTTGGACCTAGGACTGATACGTCCTAGTGTGTCACCATGGGGTGCACCTGTTATTTTCATTCGGAAGAAGGATGGATGGTGGAGGCTTTGCATTGACTATCGTCAACTGAACAAGGCTACCATCAAGAATTAGTATCCCTTACCAAGAATTGATGATCTGTTCGATCAAATGAAGGGTGTGACGGTGTTCTCTAAGATCGATTTTCAATCAGGGTACCACCAGTTGTGGATCAAGGAGGATGACATCCCTAAGACCGCCTTTAAGATGAGATTTGGACATTACAAGTTTACTGCTTTATCGTTTGGACTGACAAATGCCCCAGGGGTAGTTATGAGTTTGATGAATGGGGTGTTCCGCGAGTACTTGGACAAGTTCTTCCAAGTATTCATTGACGATATTTTGATCTACTCTCAGATGATGGGGGAGCTTGACGAGCACAAACTATATGGGAAGTTGTCCAAATGCTCTTTTTATCAATCGAAGATTCACTACTTAGGGCATGTCATTTCCGGCAAAGGCGTCACCGTAGATCCGACCAAGGTTGAGGCTATTATGGAATGGCCTGCGCTGACAAATGTCACCGAAGTGCGTATCTTTATGGGTTTAGCAAGATACTATCGATGGTTTGTTGAGGGATTTTTGAAGATAGAAAATCCGATCACGGAATTGCAGAAGAAAAACAAGAAGTTTGTTTGGACCGAGAAATGCACGGAAGCATTTCAGAGGCTTAAAGAGTTGCTGACGACAACATCGATACTAAAAGTCCCTGACATGGATGCAGACTTCTTGGTATGCACTAACGCATCCAAGGAAGATTTAGGTGGAGTCTTGATGCAAGACGGACGAGTGATTGCTTACATTTCGAGGAAACTGAGAAGGCATGAGGAGAACTATGCGATGCATGATTTGGAGTTATTAGCCATCGTATATGCCTTGAAGGTTTGGAGACACTACCTTGTGGGGCAAAAATTTGAACTAAAAACTGATCATTGTGGACTACAACAAATTTTTACGCAAAGCGACCTGAACGCGCGACAATAGCATTGGTCGGAATTGATTAGCAAGTACGACTTTGAGATTACTTACATAAGGGGAACAGTGAACCGAGTGGCGGATGCTTTGAGTCAGAGGCCACGTGTCTTTTTGGTGTTGCCTCTTCAGACAAATCTAAGTGAGAAGATTCTCACTATACAGCGTGATGATGACTGGTACAAAGAGGTCAAGGGTTTTATCAGACAAAACACAATGATGGTACCACGATATGAGGGATATTCATTTGATAGCGATGGTTTATTGAGGTTTAAAAGTCAGATTTACTTACCGTCAAACGACGAGTTGAGGATGTTGATCCTGAGCGAGGCTCATAGAGCAGTCTACATGGCTCACCCGAGAGTCACGAAGATGAGGGTAGACCTTAAATCCTTATTCTTTTGGAAGGGAATGAAGGCGGACATAGTCAACTATGTGGCCAGATGTCTAGAGTGTTAGCAGGTAAAGGCTGAACATAGACACCCAGCAGGATTACTTCAACCACATGCCATTCCGGAATCGAAATGGGAGGTCATTTCGATGGATTTTATTGTTGGATTGCCACTAATGGCAAGGAGACATGACTTGATTTTTGTAGTAGTAGACACTTTGACGAAGAGTGATCACTTTATTCTTATAAGTACGATGTATCAGGCACCTGACTTAGCGAGAGTTTTCATCAGTGATATTGTGAGGCTGCATAACGTACCTAAAAGGATTATATCTGATCGAGGATCGATGTTTACTGGTCGATTTTGGACGAGTTTCCAAGAGGCCTTCGGAACCCAAGTTAACTTTAGTACTATGTATCACCCAGAGACTGACGGACAGACCGAACGAACGAACCAAACCTTGGAAGACATGTTTCGCATGTACGTGATGGACCAACAAAAGAGTTGGGAAGAATTCTTGCCTCCAGTAGAGTTCGCTTACAACAACAGTTACCACAGCACCATTAAGATGGCGCCTTTCGAGTTTCTTTACGGGTGACTGTGTCGGATGCCCTTGAGTTGGGATTGGCTTGAGGATAGGGTCCTAGTGGGACCAGAAGAGATCCAAGAAATGGAAGACCAAATGCAAACCATAAGACAAAGGATTAAAGAAGCACAGGATCGACAGAAGAGTTATGTCGATGCGCACCGAGTCGACTGTAGTTATGGGGTTGGCGATCGAGTCTTCTTGCGATCTAAACCACATAAGAGTTCAATCAAGTTTGGAAAGGGAGCTAAACTCTCTCCTAGGTTCATGGGGCATTTCAATATTGTGGAGAGAAAGGGGCCCGTGGCCTATCGACTAGCCTTGCCTAATTCTTTGAGGCGTATGCACGATGTATTTCATGTATCTATTTTGAGACATTATATTAGTGATCCTACACATGTGATTGACATGAGTTCCTTGTAGGTATCGGATGAGGGAGCACTCATGGCTGAGCTAGTCCGCATTTTAGATCATCGCATTTGACAGTTACGATGACGAACGATAGATCAGGTCAAGGTCCATTGGGACAGTTATAGTCTGCACTCAACGACCTCGGAGGATGCATATGATATGCGCCAGCAATTTCCATTTTTGTTTTATAGATAGACTTATGATACTGTGATACATTTATTTCGGCATTTATACTAAGAAACTTTGGGACGAAGTTTAGACCCAGAGGGGGTGTATGTAACATCCCGCTCTAGCACACTAAGAAAAATTATTCTTTGAGGACACTTTCTCGCAAGTGATCTGGACTTTTATGATGTTAAAACATTTATCCTTGATTATGATGCGTTATGATAGATGACATGATGTTTTACTGCTTCGACGTAGACAGGTGCTATTGACTCAGTTTTATTGAGTTTGCAAGCTTTTGGACCTTGAGGATGTAGAGGCATCGATGGAACCCCTTGGACTCCGAATTGAGTTAGGGAGTGTGCTATTTGGGTTGATTCATTTACTGTGATATTTCATTGATGTGATGATATGATGTGGACATGTTCTGACATGATTGTTGATGATGCAGGATGACGATAGCTTGCCGACCAGACTCACATATGGAGTAAAGGGGTCACACACGATTTTCAGAGAGGTTGAGGGAGAGGTGTGGACAACAGCCCTTCCACAGCCTACTAGCACTCCCTCCGTGGCTCGAACTGTAGGTTAATGATTACCTAGTTCGAGAGGATCAACGATGCCATGAGGGAAGACTGCAATAGTCACTCACAATGATTCTAAGGGGTGTGCAATAAGGCAGGGGCCTTATTCCTTAGAAGCCCTTAGTCTCCCACAAGTTCACCTGGTGGAGTGTTGACTCTAGGGGTTATAGATGTCTACCAATCAGTCAAGTTGGCAAGTGGCACCCTTGGAGCACGTGATGCATCCTGAAGGGCATGTCGCATGAAAGAAACACAAGTTAGTGAGTGGGACCCTTGGAGCATGTGGTGCATCCTGAAGGGCACGTTGCGCAAAAGAAACAACCGAGACGAGTGGCACCCTTGGAGCACATGGTGCATCCTGAAGGGCACGTCGCATTGATGTTAGGAAGGAATAAACTTAGATGGCCCTAAGACATTTAACACCTTAATAAATTCTTTAAATGACTTCCCTAAATAATTGTTGCCCAGTTCAGAATCTAAACCTAAGTCTAAAACTTCTCTAGGCTAAAATTTTGTTAAGCCTTAAGAAAAAGACCCTAAAAAAATAAAAATAAAGATATAAACTAAAACCCACTTAAGTAATAATTTTAGTCTTCTTAAATTTCGAGGGTAAAATGAAGAGAGGAATAATTTAATTAAAATCCGTGCTTTTAAATTGTAAAGAGGAAATAAATTATTTAACTTGTGGAAGTATAAAAAGATTTTAAATTAATAATAAAGGGAAAAGGGTAAATAGCGCAACTGCCATTTTGGCTCTAATAAAAAGGGGAAAGAAGGGACTAATAAGAATTAAGAAACTAAGTAATGGAGGAAACATAATTAAGGAAAGTTGGGAACTTATGGTAAAAAGCGAGGTCAACATAGTAAGGAATCTGCAACTAAGAACCTTCTAATTTGAGTTAATTTAGCAACTTCATTTTTAGGGAAATTATTTAAAACATGTAAGGGGATCTAGGAACTCCTAGGAGGAAATTTAGGAGCAACTCGAGGTGGGTGAGGGAAATGAATAATTTAATAATTTAAAGAAAATAATTATTTGAGGAAAGAGGGGGATGGACGACACTTGTGCGAAGGAGAATATTTAGAATATTTTTATTAAAACTTAATTAAAATGTGATTTAGGGAAAGTTGGAGGTTGGAAAAACTATATAAAATAAAGGGAAGATGAGGAAGAAGGGGATCGACTGTTAGCGTAACGTTATGCTACCGGAATTGTGACTTGATTGATTACTTGTGGGGAGTTGGAATAGGAGTGGTAGCTCGGCCTTGCGGGGTGAGCTGGGAAGCTAGACATATCATCTGGATAGTCTATGGCCCCTTTGTGGCTCGGGGGGCTAAGGGGGAAGCAGAGTACCCCTAGCGTTTGGCTGGGAGGTACCAGCGAGGTCTCGACAGTCGACGAGTGGGAGCATCATGGAGCGCGCCGACGACATCGAGGCAGGCGATAAGGAAAAAAGTACGCTCGTTATATTGGTAGAGTAGGATGCTCGGATTGGTATTTTCACCTTTGATTTACTGTTGTATAAATTTCAGTCAATGAAAATCACTAATATATATTTAATGCCTGGTAGAATATACATGGTCGCATTGTTGATTATTTAGTTACTACGTTGAATTCCACCCTGTCCTTTACATAGAGAATGTGTGGTAATGGCTAGATGGTGCGGTAATGAACTTGACCCTTTTACCTCTATTACTTACTAAAGAAATGGGACCTTCCTGAAATGGATGTAATGGCGAAACCAACCCACCCTGGCGAATTTGTCTGAAATCGCTATCATTGTATCTCGGAAATTGTTTGTAATTGTTATCATTTGTATCCCGGAATTCTGGGATTTATCTTAGATTGTTACCTTGTATGCTGGAAATTGTCGAAAATTGTTATCACTTGTATTCTGGCAGTTGTCTGAGTTGGTTATCGTTGTCTTCTGGCAATGCGAAAAATTGATTACAAGATGGCATTACAACGACCGTCTAATATAAAAGGGGAGGGGGTTTATTTCCTGTCTGCTCTCGTACTTGGGTCCGGGATTGAAATGTTTTGTGCTGCCACGAACCCTGTGACTGTGTGTAAATGGCCCTTTATTTTTATATAAATTGTTGACTGTGTCAAATTTCCTCCACTTTGGCAGCTGCGATTATTAAGAACCTTTCCTCTACGTTTTCGTTTTATGAGCCCCGGGTGCCAAGGGATCTCGTGGATTGCATGCGGATTTCCTTCTTGTGACAGTGGATCCTTACCCTTCAAGTGAAATCCTGGTGACACGATGATGTGCAAAGTCTGTGATAACCTTATCGTGTCGCACCCTTGGCTTGCAGTAACAGTTACTGTTGTAGAGGGTAGCATAGCTATGTGTGTCTGGTAGAATTTTCTTGTCAATTCTCTAGGATTCTTATTATGCTTCCTACCACTGTTGGGATTTAACTCGATCAAAAAAAAAACTTTAGTCGTTACCCTCAATCTACTGACCTTTTCCCCAGGAAGTTGAAGTGAAGGCGCTCCCTTCCACCTCGACAACCATTTGCGCCTCTCTCACAGCCGACTGCGCCCTCCCTCTGCTACTGTAATAACCGTCCTCAGCTGAGAAACCCCTGATAGACTAGGCACCTCACCCTTTTCGGGATTCGAAACCATAATGGGATGACGGTTGGTAGCAGTTTTTCCTTAATACTATTTGGGAATCCCGTAACCCATTAATGACTGTCAGTACATTGCAGGAAATTTTTGAACCTTAACTTTCAGACCCCATTTTACCCGTGCGTCTTGCTATCTGGATAGAGCTGCACACTGGAGTGTTTCCCTATTGCCGGAAATTGGCTTATAATTAAAATTACTGGATCATAACTTGCATGAGATTTTGTTTTCCCTATTGCCGAATTTTCTGGAAATTGTTTTGTAATTAAAATTACTGGATCATCACTTGCATGAGATTTCGTTTTCCCTATTGCCGATTTTTCTGGAAATTGTTTTATAATTAAAATTAATGGATCATAACTTGCACGAGATTTCATTCATACCCATATGTTGGATAATGCTTTAAGGAGTGTTATAACTCAATAAGTATTGGAGCAAGGTAATCTGATGAAGGACCAAATTAAATTGAAGTGGTTAATGAGGAATGATTCACCCCAATTAGAATGGTTAAGGCAGCCAATGGTTACAGTGGTTATAATTTCATGTAACCTCTGCCCTTAGATTCCCAAATGTTAGGTTATTACAAGGGATACTTTATTCTTTTTAAAAGTTTGAATGCACTTTTAGACGATTTAGAAGGCAGCTAGTCTCTTTTTATATATATAAAAAGGAAATCTCGATAAAAAGCAATCTTGATTACTCATCTAGTGGAAAGGGAAATCTTTTGTTTAGCTAGTCTCTTGTTAGATTAAAAACTCTAATTTAGATGGATTGACTTATTTATTTCAGTAGGGGAATGCAATGTTCGTATGAGATAACATAGAACGAATTTTAAATGTTATTTTATTGCATTGTTATGGACATCTAATTTAATGTTATTGTTATCTTATGGTACTGATATGGAACTTTATACTAAGGGATAACATAAATGGGATAGGAGTGTGTGACTGTATTGTCACTATATTATATGGTCTTGCAATAGGTAAAGGTAGAATGTTATGGCAGTATAAAATAAGAATTTAATGTTAGTGTTGGTGACATGATATTTAATTTTATTATTATTTCAAATGCAAAGTTATGAGATTATAAAGATAAGGGACATTGTTGATCATTTGTAATGCAATTGGAATTTCGTAGGGTTAGCGTGATATAAGATGTGTTTGATATTTAAATCTTACTTATGGTTAGTAGGTGTTATCCTTGTAATTAGTTTTAATGGATGTATAATGCAGCCCTTACTCCCTTATTTCTTTAATGGATTTTTGGTATTTAATTCTCAATTTTTCACTTAAGTAAAATGGTTTCTGGATTTTTTTCATCAATTTCATATTGCTCAATTGGCTTTTGTTTATTACGTATTGGGTTTTTCTGTGTTGCCCTTAATTCTGGCGGGCACCCTTATCCAATGGGTTCCTTCTGCAGGGTGCTCTTTTTTTATTGGCTTAGGGTTGGGCTATTAAATTTAGGGTTAATATAGTTTTTGTTTATTCCTATGCTGACGTTTAGGTTCGGGTTAATTTCAGGGTTAGTACTAAAATTGGAATTGTCCAAACTCACAGTTGTATGATATCAGACTCTTCGATCTGATAAAGCCAGTTTCTCTGTATATAAGTCTGTGTGTGTGATTATTTTCTGTGTAAAGGATCCAGTGTCGTATCAAGAGTCTTGAGACCTTTAAAGGCAGGGTTTCCACTCTTGTGACACACCTCTACGATCGTATCAGTAGTCGCGGGCTCTTTAAAGGCAGAGTTCCCACCACTGCGACCTCCTGACAGAGATTACTAGTTTCTGCCTGAGCAGTCGGCCAGGAGCCTATCTGATATTCTCTCTCTTCGGAGCAGAGAATTAAGATTAAACACCTTGCTTTAGTGTGCAGAAATAGTAAAATATACTACTTTGGATTCTTCCATCTGTGTTCGTATTGTACATTACGCCGTATGTCGTTTAATGCTTTCAGTTACTTGTTGTGCGCCTTATGTCTATGGTCGTTTAATGCTTGCAGTTACTTGTTGTGCGCCTTATGTCTTCTTGTTGTGATCATCGTGGTTTCATATTGTTAGTCGTCAGGTAGCGAAGTAGACTCGAATATGTTGTTTCCCTTGTACGTGCACACACACTTGTTAAAAACAAAAACAAAAAAAAAAAAAATTCCACTTGTTATATGAGGTTTGTAGTCGTGACAAACGGGAGGTTCGTTACATATGGTACCAGAGCGGGTTTGACCCGCAACTTGGGATTTGCTACGTCTTTTGTGACATGATTTGATTTGATTATACTATTGCTGATCAAGTTGATTGTGTGCGTGTAGGTAATCGTGGTTAGAGGACACCGCGAAGGTAGACGATGGGGTGCTATGGGAGGAGGCATGACACCTCCAGTAGCATCCATGCCTGAGGGGTCTAACCCCTAGGGAGGTGAGCAGGTTCTCGGATAGGAGAAGATAGCAGTTGGAGACGTGGTTAGGATGATGAGGTATTTTCAGCGCATGTCTGAGGCACTGATCAGCCGATTGGACAGAGACGAGGCCAGGGTGTCGGCACCTGCTAAGGTTCCGCCGAGCACACCAGTCGTTACTGGTAGCATTCATCGTGAACTCGAGAAGGTTAAATTTCCTTAGTTCTTTGGTGCCCCGGATGGTGCAACCGCCGAGGCATGGTTGGAGAATATGGTGATATGCTTCGCACTTCGCGATTATACCTCCAACATGAAGGTCCACATGGAGGTCTTTCAACTGAAGGGTAGCACTCTTCTATGGTGGAAGACGCTCCTACCACAGCTGAACATGGGCGTCGAAGACGTGTCATGAGAACTGTTCGAGGAATGATTCCGAGAGAGGTATCTTTCAGAGGAATTCATTGAGCGTCAGCTTAATGAGTTCAACACTTTACGACAGGGAGGTCGTACGGTGCCTGAGTATGAGGCACGTTTTATGGAGCTACTCTGATATGCTCCACACCTTAACACAGAAAAAATTAAGGTCAACAGGTTTGTGTTTGGCCTTATTGGTAGCCTGCGTGCAAAGGTTAGGATTTTGATGCCTCAAACTTTGCACAACGTCGTCCAAAAGGCCCTCA
Organism: Picea engelmannii; assembly: GCA_009831015.1. Taxonomy (NCBI): domain Eukaryota; kingdom Viridiplantae; phylum Streptophyta; class Pinopsida; order Pinales; family Pinaceae; genus Picea; species Picea engelmannii. Next base: position 105,433 of record ML780856.1, on the reverse strand, counting down.
TAGCAGAGGAGGATCTTATCAGTGGGGGTCAGACTAGAACTCCAGCGAGACAAGCAGGGTAGGTTCCATCTGGGAGACAGCAGCACCAGACACCAGCGAGACATACGTCAGGATATCGTGGCTTCCAGAGGGGATCCATTTTCACTACACCTTGACGACTGTCGCCTCAGCAGCAGACACCTTATCGGGGACCACAGCGCCAGCAGTAGCGTCGCCCGCAGTAGCAGTAGTTTAGGCCTGTTCAGCAGAAAAGACCAGGGTTCTAGGCCAATGGGTCGTCATCTTCTACTTCAGGTACCAGGACTACTGGGCCAAAGAAGGGGTGTTGGACGTGTGGGGAGCCACACTACCAACGCGACTGTCCTGCGGAGAGGACTAGAGTGTTCGAATCATCCGGACCCACTACCGTGGGGGATATGGGAAAGGCCCATAGGATTCATGTAGCGGTGAATAACTGCCAAGTAGAGCACCAGTCGACTGTGCTCGAGACGATAGGTACTGTCGCTGACCAGACCCTTAGTATTTTGATAGACCCAGGTGCTACTGAGAGTTTCATTTATGGTGCTGCGCTAAAAAGGATTAAGGTAAAGGTAGTCGAACAGGATGATTTTAGGTTCGTAGAGATGGCTTCGGGAGCCAAACAGAAGGTTGGAGGAAAGGTTACGGGCTGTGCCCTTAACCTGGGAGAGTTTGTCACAAGGGTCAACTTGTACATCACAATCTTAGGATCTTATGACCTCATGATTGGTATGGATTGGTTAGAATCACATGAGGCGATACTCAACTGTAAGACAAAATGGTTGAACTTGGTTGATGACGAAGGACAGAGACATGTGATTGTATGATGGAACCAGGGAGTTTCCCTGAGGTTCATCTCTTCCTTACAGTTACAAAAGAGTATGCGCAAGGGGTGCAAGCTTTATGCAATCCTTGCACTAAATGAAAAGGGAGTGGTGGAAGGTCTAGAACACCTTCCGGTGGTGAAGGAGTTTGTGGATGCCGCTGGAAAGGGAATTGGATTTTACCATAAACCTAAAACCAAGGACCGAACCGATAGCAAGAATGCCTTATCAGATGTCGACCCCAAAGTTGCAAGAGTTGAAAATGCAATTGAAGGATTTGTTGGACCTGGGACTGATATGTCCTAGCGTGTCACCGTGGGGTGCACCTGTTATTTTCATTCAGAAGAAGGATGGATCGTGGAGGCTTTGCATTGACTACCATCAAATGAACAAGGCTACCATCAAGAATCAGTATCCCTTACCAAGAAATGATGATCTGTTCGATCAAATGAAGGGTGTGATGGTGTTCTCCAAGATCGATTTGTGATCGATGTACCACCAGTTGTGGATCAAGGAGGATGACATCCCTAAGACTGCCTTTAAGACGATATTTGGACATTACAAGTTTACTATTTTACCGTTTGGACTGACAAACGCCCCAGGGTTATTTATGAGTTTTATGAATGGGGTGTTCTGCGAGTACTTGGACAAGTTCTTCCAAGTATTCATTGACGATATTTTGATCTACTCTCGGATAATGGAGGAGCATGACGAGCACTTACGCTTGGTACTACAGTGTCTGCGAGAGAACAAACTATATGGGAAGTTGTCCAAATGGTCTTTTTATCAATCGAAGATTCACTACTTAGGGCATGTCATTTCCGGCGAAGGCATCATCGTGGATCCGACCAAGGTTGAGGCTATTATGGAATGGCATGCACCGACAAATGTCACCGAAGTGTGTAGATTTATGGGTTTAGCAGGATACTATCGACGGTTTGTCGAGGGATTTTCGAAGATAGCAAATCCGATCACGAAATTGCAGAAGAAAAACAAGAAGTTTGTTTGGACCGAGAAATGCGCGGAAGCCTTTCGGAGGCTTAAAGAGTTGCTGACGACAACGCCGATACTAAAATTCCCTGACATGGATGCATACTTCTTGGTATCCACTAATGCATCCAGGGAAGGTTTAGGCGGAGTCTTGATGCAAGATAGACGAGTGATTGCTTACATTTTGAGGAAACTGAGAAGGCATGAGGAGAACTACGCGACACACGATTTGGAGTTATTAGCCATCGTATATGCCTTGAAGGTTTGGAGACACTACCTTGTGGGACAAAAATTTGAACTAAAAACTGATCATTGTGGACTACAACACATTTTTACGCAAAGCGACCTGAATGCACGACAACAACATTTGTCGGAATTGATTAGCAAGTACGACTTTGAGATTACTTACATAAGGGGAACAATGAACCGAGTGGTGGATGCTTTGAGTCAGAGGCCACACGTCTTTTTGGTGTTGCCTCTTCAGACGAATCTACATGAGAAGATTCTCACTCTACAGCATGACGATGATTGGTACAAAGAGGTTAAGGGTTTTATCGGACAAAACACAATGATGGTACCAAGATATGAGGGATATTCATTTGATAGCGATGATTTATTGAGATTTAAAAGTCGTATTTACATACCGCCAAACGACGAGTTGAGGATGTTGATCCTGAGCGAGGCTCATAGAGCAGTCTACATGGCTCACCCGGGAGTCACGAATATGAGGGCAGACCTTAAACCCTTATTCTTCTGGAAGGGAATGAAGGTGGACATAGTCAACTATGTGGCCAAATGTATAGAGTGTCAGCAGGTAAAGGCTGAACATAGACACCCAACAGGATTACTTCAACCACGTGCCATTCCAGAATCAAAATGGGAGGTCATTTCGATGGATTTTATTGTTGGATTTCCACTGACGGCAAGGAGACATGACTCAATTTTTGTAGTAGTAGACACTCTGACGAAGAGTGCTCACTTTATTCATGTACGTACGATGTATCAGGCACCTGACTTAGTGAGAGTTTTCATCAGTGAGATTGTGAGGCTGCATGGCGTATCTAAAAGGATTATATCCGATCAAGGATCGGTGTTTACTGGTCAATTTTGGATGAGTTTCCAAGAGGCCTTGGAAACCCAAGTTAACTTTAGTACTATCTATCACCCAGAGACTGACGGACATACCGAACGAATGAACCAAACCTTGGAAGACATGTTGCGCATGTACGTGATGGACCAACAAAAGCGTTGGGAAGAATTCTTGCCTCTAGTAGAGTTCGCTTACAACAACAGTTACCAGAGCACCATTAAGATGGCACCTTTCGAGTTTCTTTACGAGGGACCGTGTCATATGCCCTTGAGTTGGGATCGTATTGAGGATAGGGTCCTAGTGGGACCAGAAGCAATCCAAGAAATGGAAGACCAAATGAAAACCATAAGACAAAGGATTAAAGAAGCGCAGGATAGACAAAAGAGTTATGCCGATGTGCACCGATTCGACCATAGTTATGGCGTTGGTGATCGAGTCTTCTTGCGGGTTAAACCGCATAAGAGTTCAATCAAGTTTGGAAAGGGAGCTGAAATCTTTCCTAGGTTCATTCGGCCTTTCAAGATCATGGAGAGAAAGGGGCCCATGGCCTATAGACTAGCCTTGCCTGATTCTTTGAGGCGTATGCACGATGTATTTCATGTATCTATTTTGAGACATTATATTAGTGATCCTACACATGTGATTGACATGAGTTCCTTGCAGGTATCGGACGAGGGAGCACTCACGGATGAGCCAGTCCGCATTTTAGATCATCGCGTTAGGCAGTTATGACGACGAACGGTAGATCAGGTCAAGGTCCAGTGGGACAATTATAGTCCGCACTCGGTGACCTGAGAGAACGCATATGATATGCACCAGCAATTTCCATTTTGGTTTGATAGATAGACTTATGATACTATGATACATTTATTTTATCATTTATACTGAGAAAGTTCGGGACGAAGTTTAGACCCAGAGGGGGTGTATGTAACATCCCTCTCTGGCACACTGAGAAAACTTATTCTTTGAGGACACTTGCTCACAAGTGATCTAGAATTTTATGATGTTAAAACATTTATGCTTGATTATGATGCGTTATGATAGATGACATGATGTTTTACTGCTTTGACATAGACAGGTGTTATTGAATCAGTTTTATTTAGTGTGCAGGGTTTTGGACCTTGAGGATGCAGAGACATCGATGGAACCCCTTGGACTCCAGATTGAGTCAGGGAGTGTGTTGTTTGGGTTGATTCATTTACTGTGATATTTCATTGATGTGATGATATGATGTGGACATGTTCTGACGCGACTGTTGATAATGCAGGCTGATGATAGCTTGCCAACCAGACTCACATATGGAGTAAAGGGGTCACACACGATTTCCAAAGAGGTTGAGGGAGAGGTGTGGACAACAACCCTACCACAGCCTACTAGCACTCCCGCCATGGCTCGAACTGTAGGTTAACGATTACCTAGTTCGAGAGGATCCACGATGCCGTGAGGGCAGACTGTGATAGTTGCTCACGATGATTCTAAGGGATGCGCAATAACGCGGGGGCCTTATTCCTTAGAAACCCATAGTCTCCCACAAGTTCACCGAGCAGAGTGTTGAATCTAGGGGTTATAGATGTCTACCAATCAGTCAAGTTGGCAAGTGGCACCCTTGGAGCACGTGGTGCATCCTGAAGGGCATGTCGCGTGAAAGAAACACAAGTTAGCGAGTGGCACCCTTGGAGCATGTGGTGCATCCTAAAGGGCACGTCATATTGATGTTGAGGAAGGAATAAACCTAGATGGCCCTAAGACATTTAACACCTTAATAAATTCTTAAAAGGACTTCCCTAAATAATTATCGCCCAGTTCAGAATCTAAACCTAAGTCTAAAACTTCTCTAGGGTAAAATTTTGTTAAGCCTTAAGAAAAAGACCCTAAAAAAATAAAAATAAAGATATAAACTAAAACCCACTTAAGTAATAATTTTATCCTTCTTAAATTTAGAGGGTAAAATGAAGAGAGGAATAATTTAATTAAAATATGTGGTTTTAAATTGTAAAGAGGAAATAAATTATTTAACTTGTGGAAGTATAAAAAGATTTTAAATTAATAATAAAGGGAAAAGGGTAAATAGCACAACTGCCATATTGGCTCTAATAAAAAGGGGAAAGAAGGGAATAATAAGAATTAGGAAACTAAGTAATGGAGGAAAAATAATTAAGGAAAGTTGGGAAATTGTGGTAAAAAGCGAGGTCAACATAGTAAGGAATCTGCAACTAAGAACCTTCTAATTTGAGCTAATTTAGCAACTTCATTTTTAGGGAAATTATTTAAAACATGTAAGGGGATCTAGGAACACGTAGGAGGAAATATAGGAGCAACTCTAGGTGGGTGAGGGAAATGAGTAATTTAATAATTTAAAGAAAATAATTATTTGTGGAAAGAGGGGGATGGACGACACTTGGGCGAAGGAGAATATTTAGAATATTTTTATTAAAACTTAATTAAAATGTGATTTAGGGAAATTTGGAGGTTGGAAAAACCATATAAAATAAATGGAAGATGAGGAAGAAGGGGATCAGCTGTTAGCGTAACGTTACGCTGTGGGAATTGTGACTTGACTGTTTACTTGTGGGGAGTTGGGATTTTTCCAGCTCGGATAGGAGTGGTAGCTCGGCCTTGCGAGGTGAGCTGGGAAGCTAGACGTACCGTCTGGATAGTGTATGGCCCCTTTGCGGCTCGGGGGGCTAAGGGGGAAGTAGAGTACCCCTAGCGTTTGGCTGGGAGGTACCGGTGAGGTCTCGACGGTCAGTGAGCAGGAGCGGCACGGAGCGCGCGGATGACATCAAGGTAGGCGATAAGGAAAAGGGTACGCTCGTTATATTTGTAGAGTAGGATTATCAGATTGGTATTTTTGCCTTTGATTTACTGCTGTATAAATTTCAGTCAATGACAATCACTAATATAGTTTTAATGCCTGATAGAATATACATGGTCGCATTGTTGATTGTTTAGTTACTGCGTTGAATTCCACCCTGTCCTTTACATAGAAAATGTGTGGTAATGGCTAGATGGTGCGGTAGTGAAATTAACCCTTTTACCTCTATTACTTACTAAAGAAATGGGACCTTCCTGAAATGGATGTAATGGAGAAACCAACCCACCCTAGCGAATTTGTCTGAAATCGCTATCATTGTATCCCATAAATTGTCTGTAATTGTTATCATTTGTATCCCGGAATCGTCTGTTTGGTTATCGTTTGTATTCTGGGATTTATCTGAGATTGTTACCTTGTATGCTGGAAATTGTCGGAAATTGTTATCACTTGTATTCTGGCAGTTGTCTGAGTTGGTTATCGTTGTCTTCTGGCAATGCGAAAAATTGATTACAGGTCGGCATTACAACGACCGTCTGATATAAAAGGGGAGGGGGTTTATTTCCTGTCTTCTCTCGTACTTGGGTCCGGGATTGAAATTTTTTTTGCTTCCATGAACCCTGTGACTGTGTGTAAATGGAAATTTATTTTTATATAAATTGTTGACTTTGTCGAATTTCCTCCACTTTGGCAGCTGCGATTGTTAAGAACCCTTCCTTTGCATTTTCGTTTTCTGAGCCCCGGGTGCCAACGAATCTCATGGATTGCCTGCGGATTTCCTTCTTGTGACAGTGGATCCTTACCCTTCAAGCGACATCTTGGTGACACAGTGATGCACACAGTCCGTGATAACCTTCCTGGGTCGTGCCCTTGGCTTGCAGTAATAGTTATTGTTGTAGAGGGTAGAATAGTTATGCGTGTATGGTAGAATTTTCCTGTCAATTCTGTAGGATTCTTATTATGCGTCCTATCACTGTTGGGATTTAACTCGATCAAAAAAAAAAATTAGTCGTTACCCTCAATCTACTGACCTTCACCCCAGGAAGTTGAAGTTAAGGCGCGCCCTTCCACCTCGGCAACCATTTTCACATCTATCACAGTCGAGTGCCCCCTCCCTCTGCTACTGTAATAACCGCCCTCAACTGAGAAACCCCTGACAGCCTCGACACCTCACCCTTTTTAGGATTCAAAACCATAATGGGATGACGGTTGGTAGCAGTTTTTCCTTAATACTAGTTGGGAATCCCATAACCCATTAATGACTGTCAGTGCATTGCAGGAAATTTTTGAACCTTAACTTTGAAACCCCATTTTACCCATGCGTCTTGCTATCTGGATAGAGCTGAACACCGGAGTGTTTCCCTATTGCCGAAAATTGTTTTATAATTAAAATTACTGGATCATAACTTGCATGAGATTTCGTTTTCCCTATTGCCGAATTTTCTGGAAATTGTTTTATAATTAAAATTATTTGATCATCACTTGCATGAGATTTCATTTTCCCTATTGCCGATTTTTCTGGAAATTGTTTTATAATTAAAATTAATGGATCATAACTTGCACGAGATTTCATTCATACCCATATGTTGGATAATGCTTTAAGGAGTGTTATAACTCAATAAGTATTGGAGCAAGGTAATCTAACGAAGGACTGAATTAAATTAAAGTGGTTAATGAGGAATGATTCACCCCAATTAGAATGGTTAAGGCAGCCAATGGTTACAGTGGTTATAATTTTAGGTAACCTCTACCCTTAGATTCCCAAATGTTAGGTTATTACAAGGGATACTTTATTCTTCTTAAAAGTTTGATTGCGTTTTTAGAAGATTTAGAAGGCAGCTAGTCTCTTTTTATATATATAAAAAGGAAATCTCACTAAAAAGCAATCTTGATTACTCATTTAGTGGAAAGGTAAATCTTTTGTTTAGCTAGTCTCTTGTTAGATTAAAAACTCTAAGTTAGATGGATTGACTTATTTATTTCAGTAGGGGAATGCAATGTTCGTATGAGATAACATAGAACGAATTTTAAATGTTATTTTATTGCATTGTTATGGACATCTGATTTAATGTTATTGTTATCTTATGGTACTAATATGGAACTTTATACTAAGGGATAACATAAATGGGATAGGAGTGTGTGACTGTATTGTCACTATATTATATGGTCTTGCAATAGGTAAAGGTAGAATGTTATGGCAGTATAAAATAAGAATTTAATGTTAGTGTTGGTGACGTGATATTTAATTTTATTATTATTTCAAATGCAAAGTTATGGGATTATAAAGATAAGAGACATTGTTGATCATTTGTAATGCAATTGGAATTCTGTAGGGTTAGCGTGATATAAAATGTGTTTGATGTTTAAATCTTACTTATGGTTAGTAGGCGTTATCCTTGTAATTAGTTTTAATGGATGTATAATGYAGCCCTTACTCCCTTATTTCTYTAATGGATTTTTGSTATTTAWTTCTWAAYTTTTCACTTAAGTAAAATGGCTCAYTTCCTCAAAATGCATAGMAAGCTACCTAGGAGTTGAACTRATTACATGAGTGGAATCGTCGTTAMATGATGCCTGACTTAAATGATATTGACCTTAACAAGTTACTAAATGTATTTAGAAGAGTCCTATGACATTTCAATTGAAGTTGTGCCCATGTGGTTCTGGCTTTTCTTCATCAGTTTCCTATTGCTCAATTGGCTTTTGTTTATTGCGTATTGGGTTTTCTGTGTTGCCCTTAATTCTGGCGGGCACCCTTATCCGATGGGTTCCTTTTGCAGGGTGATTTTTTTTTATTGGCTTAGGGTTGGGTTGTTAAATTTAGGGTTAATAAGGTTGTTGTTTATTCCTATGCTGACGTTTAGGGTCGGGTTAATTTCAGGGTTAGTACTAAAATTGGAATTGTCCAAACTCACAGTTATATGATATCAGACCCTTCGATCTGATAAAGCTAGTCGCTCTGTATATAAGTCTGTGTGTGTGATTATTTTTTGTGTAAAGGATCCAGTGCCATATCAAGAGTCTTGGGCCCTTTAAAGGCAGGGTTTCCACTTTTGCGACACACCTCTACGGTCGTATCAGTAGTCGCAGGCTCTTTAAAGGCAGAGTTCCGACCACTGCGACCTCTTGACAGAGATTACTAGTTTCTACCTGAGCAGTCGGCCAGGAGCCTATCTGGAATTCTTTCTGTTTGGAGCAGGGAACTAATATTAAACGCCTTGCTTTCCTATGCAGAAATAGTAAAATATACTACTATGGATTCTTCCATCTGTGTTCATATTGTACATAACACCGTATGTCGTTTAATGCTTGCAGTTACTTGTTGTGCGCCTTATGTCTATGGTCATTTAATGCTTGCAGTTACTTGTTGTGTACCTTATGTCTTCTTGTTGTGATCATCGTGGTTGCATCTTGTTAGTCGTCAGGTGGCAAAGTAGAGTCGAATATGTTGTTTCCCTTGTACGCACGCACACACTTGTTAAAAACACACAAAAATAAATAAAAATCCACTTGTTATATGAGGTTTGTAGTCATGACGAACGGGAGGTTCGTTACATAATTGTTAAATTCTCCATTTTATAACAAATTACTTAATAAAATACAATATCGAAGAACTATGATACTATCGAACCATGCCAATGAGAAGAGGTGTTAAATCTAGAAAGGAAGCAACAAACAAAACTTGAAGGAAATTTTTTTAATGGTAAATCCATTAAAAAAAATAATATTGAGCATTGTATATCTATCCATAGAAATTGGACCGAGTTCTTTGGGCCAACACATTGAACATATTTTCCATAAACATAGGCATAGGATCTGCAACATGCAGGAGCCATCAAGATTCTCTTCAACATGCATACAAAACTGATTACCATGCCTTTTTTTAGGAAATCCTTGCAGTCTTCTCCTTGGTGGATCAATGTTCGATGCCCCGATCTCAATATTTTGCAAAAGACCTAAGCCGACAAACAAGTAAGAGAGTGGGTCCGTAGTGGAATAAATCCTTAGCTTGAAGTAGATGAACAACAATCCTTCGATAAAATTGATAGTTCTCACAAGCTTCTCGTGAGTAAGAAGATGAAAAATGTTGCAACCAAAACTGAAATTTAGGACACACCAAGAAACCACCTCCTCACAGTCAAAAACTTCAAGGACACAGATTGCACGAGCAATTTCAGAGGCCCAAATTAGTCCATTTTGGTCGGAAGGAGATGACTAGTAGGAATATGCCTTGCACCAATGGGAGTTCTGGTCCTCATTCCCTAAGATGTTAATTATATATCTAGAGAACATGAAAGTGGTCCTGCAATTGAATAATTGTTTGGATTTAAATATATCTATGGGAGAATCAATAAATCATTTCCTTATAGTAAAAGACTTCCGCCCATAATAGACTAATTTGGACCGGTGGAATTCCTACTTTCGAGATGCAAAGAGACTATTGCGTTCAATGTTAGTTTCTTTTGTGAAACCCCTTCCTTTGGTGTTGTCATGACCGCCATCGTCGAGCTGGGAAGTGCCGCCTATTATGGTTGATTTCAATTTGGGAGCAGGAGTAAGAACACACTTTGCATTGCCATCATCCATTGTCATATCACCGTCCATCATATCATCTTCTTCTGTCTCGAAATCCATTGCATCAACCTTTGCACCAACCATCAATGCAGGCGGGTAGGTTGTCTGAGTAGGAAGGGTTGCCATGGAATTATTTGGCTTTAAATATATTTCTCGGTCCACCAAGGGACCACCTCCTTTTTTTCTCCTCGGAGGAGGGATATGAGTAGTAAGAATATGCCCTGGAATACTGGAACCTCTAGCCATCATGCCCGAAGGTGTTTACTATATCTGGATAGAATTGTTGTGGAACTATTGCCATAAGTTAACGACAATTTTCGTTTTCTCCAGATGGCGTTTGCAATGAAAATTGGTGAGGGATAATATAACCCTCCGCAAATCTTTGTTTAATGCATATCAATGGAATATCTCCTTGAGCCTTTCTTCGATCAATGATAATATTGAGGGTTCGTGCGTAATGATTTGTTACCATTAAATCTTACTAATTGCATATTTATAAAAAAGTGAGAAGGTGGTGGTGATGACGAAGAGAAATTAATAATTAGAGATTTCGTAAAGGTGCCAACCGGCCGACACACGAAAGAGATTGCATCATGTTTGAAATGAATACTTGGAAAGGATAACACTCTTCTCCATAAATCTTGGTTTAATTCGTATTAATGACAAATCTTCTCTAGCCTTCCAGACATTAATGAAAATCTTAATGGTTCCTGCATGATGAAATACTAGCATTAAGTATTAATAATTTCATATCTAGAAATAAGTACGAAGGTGGCGGGTGTTTGCACTCTTTTCGTCAATGTGTGAGCAAAAAGTGAGTGCTTACATGCCTAGTTGGGCTCTGCTAGTCATGACAGCTGTGATGTAAAAGGTTAGAAAGAAAACAACTAAGCTATTAACAAGAATTAAACAAAAACTA
>ML780856.1:65576-94105 GCA_009831015.1 Picea engelmannii | reverse complement strand
TAGGGCACAATTAGGTCTTTGACCAGCCTCCCCACGCAGATTGAGCTCGGATTTGATGTCAAATCGACTTGGGAGCCGATCCATTAGTGGTTGGGAGGCCGACCAGCTTCATAAATGCACCGTTTGGCAGGCGTGCGGGTTTTTCACCCCACAGCTGCGCATATGCGCTCCAGATACGAAGATGTTGCGCGCGCGCGCGCGCTCAGTGGGTGCATAGCGCTTTTTAATTTTTTGGCCATTTTGCATAGTTTTGACCCTTTTGCTGTGTTGTGGAGTTAATCCTTGTGCCATGAATGACTGTTTTTCTGTGTTGACGATGCGGAGTTCTTGTCGCCCTGTGCGGACGAAATTTTAGTGATAACAGCGGGGATGACGAAGAGAGACTAAGCATTATACATTTTGTCCACTGGCCAACCCGCGAAACAGATTCCAAGAAATGGCCAAGTATGGAAAGTGATCGGGTGGGTTTCAAAAATAGGGTCATAAGATATACTCAGGAGACATCAGGGGTCAATGGTCAAATTGTATGTGACAATGACAGAATTCAGCCATCAATTTGTATATCATGGAATTTTGGGTGTTGTTTGTACGTAGTGGAATAGTGGAAGCGCAATGTTGAGAAAGCCTGGACAAGAATCGAGGATGGTAATAGTGGCAAAGTGTGCAATGGACAAGCGATTGGTCGAACTCGTGATATAAAAGCATTAGCCATACTTGGAACAGGAAATATTGACGGTCTTGAAAATAGGGCCACAAGCTCTACTCAGGAGACGTGAGGGCCCAATGGTCAAATTGTATCTACCCCAACTGTTGAATGCAAAATTCGTAACACGTAACAGGAGACAATGACGGATTTTGAGGGTCAATTTCTATATTGCAAAACTTCGGGTGTTGTATATAAAAGCACGACACATTCAGAAAAAGGACCAAGTAAACAGAAAGTGAAAGAAAACAATATAAAGGGGAATTTGTTTTCTAATTTGTAGAATGCAGAAGTTCGGGTTTTGTTTACAGGCAGCAAAACAATGGAAACACAATGTTGAACCTACCTATCCAGGAACCCGTGATCCAAAACTTTTGTTCAATATAAAACAAGGAAGTGGTTGGTTGGGATGGTGCTATAAAAGTAACAGTGGAAATCTGAAGATGTGAATCCACTAACTCCTGCACCTAGACATTTTCCGAAAAATGAGTAAGTAACCAGAAAGGGAAAGCAGAGAGAAAAAATAAAGGGGATGAGAATTTTTGGAAGCAGGAGTTGGTGTAATAAATACCCATTGATAGTCTTAACAGTAACTATGAAGTGCATTAAACATGTGAATAGGTTCTTTAATCAAAGAATAGATACAGCGAGCCATGCTTATAGTTTCTAGCATCTGTTTGTATAAGAGAAGTGTCAAAAAGCTACAAGAAAATCAATTTTGGGATGTTTAAGTAAATTTATTGTACTGTCAGTGTAACAACCCTACTGTTACGACAACAAAGAGACATACAATGAGTAATTTTTTGTTTGTTTGCGATTAGGAAAATAAGCATCTCAATTAATAATGACATCAATGCCACAACAACTAACATACTAGTGAAACACTAATAACACGGTAACAATGTGCACGACATAAGATGACACAATAATGAAATGATTAACGAAACACATAACGATGCCTTAGGGCAATAAACAACAGTCCATAAACCAAGCATTCTTTTAATAATCATGCTTCACAACACCAATCATAATTCACTCAATTCGTCTAATAAGGAACATCATCAGTTAACATCGAGATAATATGATATAATAAAATGCTACTTAAGGATCACAGAGATAATAATTTTATCTACAAGGAGAAACAATTCTAACTACCCATCCAGTCATAGTCACATTAATTCCAAGGCACAAAAAAAGTAAGTAAGCAAAGACTAATCATTATGGACTTATAATGCGCGCAAGAAGAGGAAGCTAATCTTGTTCAATACTTCATTCAAATAACTAATTAAAACCCAAAACTAACATCTAGAACTAGCATTCCCTTCATTAAATTCATGCGCACAATAACAACTGATTCTAAGCGATTAGGTGTCCTTGTTATCGATTTCGCACTAGATCCCAACCCCTTTTATTACAAAGCGCCAAGAGATCAATCAAAATTGAACATACCTAAAACTCTTTACAAATCGCTAAGGAATCAATCTTGAACTAAAGAGACATGTAATCCAATGTGTCAGGGGTCCGAAGGCCAGAGCCATCACTACTACAAGCCCCAACAAGGGTAACCCCTTTAGCGTAATTTTAATAATCATGTCTAAAGCGACCTTCTAAGGTATGTTACATCCATCATAGTGATAAGCGACTTGTACAAGCTCCAGACCAACCACTACTTTATATTTACCATGCATGTACTCACTTAGAGGCAGTTACTAAGATATTCGTTAAATTATGAAATCCACCAATCATTAATTTACACAGTAATTACATTATTCGCCAATTTCTGAAATCCACCAACATTTATTTACACAATAATTGCATTATTCGTCATATGCTTAAATCCACCAACATTAATATACACAGTATTTGCATTATTCATCAATGTTGAAATCCACCAGCATTAATTTAAGAAATAATTACATTATGTTGATGGAGATCATAGTAATTGCCTGAATTTACATTATAAAAAAATCACAGAGTAATTTCCCATAATTATAAAACTAATAGTGATTGTCAAAATTTACATTATAAATAAATCACATAGTGATTTCCTATAATTATAAAATTGATAGTGATTTCCAGAATTTACATTATAAATAAATCACACACTAATTTCCTATAATTATAAAATTGATAGTGATTTCCAGAATTTACCTTGTAAATAAATCACACAGTAATTTACTATAATTATAAAAATGATAGTGATTGCCAGAATCGGTTTTGCATTCCAAAATATATTATTTAAGAAAAAAGCTCACTCATAATCTATGTTTGTAAGAGCCACGATTTTGCATTCCTGAAAACATTTTATTTAAGAGAAAATTCCACTCATAATCATTCCTATAAGAACCATGGTTTGCATTCCAAAATCAGTTTTTCATTCCAAAATATCTTATTTAAGAAAAATTTCACTCATAATCTATGTTTGTAAGAGCCACGTTTTGCATTCTTGAAAACGTTTTATTTAAGAGAAAAAATATTCATAATCTATGGATGTAAGAACCACGATTTTGCATTCCTAAAAATGTTTTATGTAAGAGAAAAATCCACTCAGAATCTATGCTTACAGTATGCACGATTTTGCATTCCAAAAACGTTTTATTTAAGAGAAAAAATATTCATAATCTATGGATGTAAGAACCACGATTTTGCATTCCTGAAAACGTTTTATTTAAGAGAAAAATCGCCTCAGAATCTACGATTACAGTACGCACGATTTTGCATTCCAAAAATGTGTTATTTAAGAGAAAATTTATTCAAAATCTATGGATGTAAGAACCATGATCTTGCACTAAAAAAAAATCGAAAAGAGGGGTCGTATAAGACAACAAGATTCGCTAGGGGATAACACTATTTTTCTGAGGAAAGGAAACAAAAATATGGCTGAGCAATGGAAAATAATGCAGGTTTACACCCCATCAACGCAAAGGAGGTATGAAATCGTTGGGAGATGAAAAACAAAATATGTTGAGTGAAGATCAAAAAATTGTTCAGCAATAAGGAGGAAATATCGTTGTTCAAGCAATGGATTTTCTACGCAAGTTAAAATGAAATGAAAAGAGTAAATGACAACATTAATCGCAGAGCAATGAAGGGAAAAAAAATGCCCAGAAGAGAATTCCTTGTTGG
The DNA here is from genome assembly GCA_009831015.1 of Picea engelmannii. NCBI lineage: Eukaryota > Viridiplantae > Streptophyta > Pinopsida > Pinales > Pinaceae > Picea > Picea engelmannii. Next base: position 90,276 of record ML780856.1, on the reverse strand, counting down.
GCAGAGAATTTATCCTACACTTATTATCCATGCACAGGAAAGCAGGGCATTTGAATCTAAATATTTAACACCAGAGTGAAAGACAATCGACTCAACTCCTAACCGACTGCTCAAGCACGGACTAATAACTTAAAGGATAAAGGAACAAAATATAAAAACACAATTTCTTGTATTAAAAACAATAAAAACACAGAGTAAAATAAAATAATGGCCCGAGAAACAAACACAGTCTTCCTTGGTAATAATACAAACACAATAATAATCCCAACCAGAACCAGAACTATAATAAAACACAGTAATAAAACAAAGCTCAAAAACAGGAAATTTAGTTACCCCTTTTTCAATTTCACACGATGCACTATCGCCCGGATAAAAATTCCTATTCATAAACTAAACAAGTCTTTTTCTTTTAACATCATCTACGCAAGCGAGCTTTCGATAATGAAGAAATACATGATAAATAAATTGAGCTATTATTCAATACAAATTATGCACATGCGTACCATAGCCAAATGTGAAGAACCGGAAGTGACTGTCCCATGCTCACGCTCTGTCCAACTCCGAATTTCTGACCAGTGAGACCTCACCGATACCTCTCAGCCAATGCTAGGGGCACTCTTCTTCCCCCTAAGCCCCTCGAGCCACAAAGGGGACACTCACACAATACTAGAGAATGATAGCACCCAGCGCGCCTCGCAAGGTCGAGCTACCACTCGTTACTCGAGTTGGGTATCACAACTGCCACAAGAGAAAGTTCAGTCAAGAAATTCTTTTAGCAACGTAACGTTACGCAAGCCAGATCTCCCTATACTCCTCCTCCACCATCCTGTTTATAGATTTTATTAGTAATTAATTTCTCAAACCCTCATTAGATTCATTTTTCATTTATTTAATTAGGAAAAACCTCCCCCGTACACATGTTGCCCGATCCCCTAGTTGCACCAGAAAATCAATTTATTAATTAAATAATTATTGCTATTTCCCTCACCCACCTAAAAGCATTCCTAAAATCACTCCTCGGTGTCCCAATATTCCCTTACCATTATTAAATGACTTACGCCTTACTTAATTCCTAGTTGAGTTCATAAATAGAAAGTCTCAAAGGTTAGATTCCTTACTAAGTTGAACATTCCTCTTTTTCTTTAAGTTTCCCCTTTTCTTTAAGTTTCATTTTCTTTTAAGTTTCCCCCTTTTTCCCTTTTAACTAAAAATCAAATTTAGCAAGTGTAGATAAAAACAACCATTTACCCTTTTAATAAATTTAATCTTCCATTATAATTTTTACTTTAATAAATAAAGTTTGAATTTCTTACCCTCCTTCTAAAGTTTGAATTTCTTACCCTCCTTGTTACATGTTTATCTAGTTTTTTTTTTCTTTATCCACATGTTCTACTTAGACCTAGGTTTTTATTTCACTAGATTGGGAGACAATTTTTAAGGGAACTTTTAGTTATTAAAATTTACTCATACCATCATCTATTTTAAGGTCGATCATGTCCTAAGGAGGCATAGATTTCTAGGAACTAGGTTTATTAACTTATCATGGTTGAAATTGTGGCGTTCCCTTCAAGATGTAGTACGTGCTCCAAGGGTGCCACTCACCTCTTTCTGTTTTATTTGAGCGACATGCTCTTCAAGACGCCCTATGTGCTCTAAGGTTTCCACTCACCTCTTGATTGAATTTGGTAGACGTTAAACCCCTGGAGTCAATACTCCATCAAGTGATCTTGTGGGAGACTAAGGGCCTCTAAGGAATAAATACCCTGCCTTATTGCGTGCCTTTTAGAATCATAATGAGTGACTGTCACAGTCTACCCTCACTACATCGCAGGTCTCTCTATCTAGGTAATCGTTAACCTACAGCTCGAGCCACGGAGAGAGTGTTAGGAGGTTGTGGTCGGGTTGTTTCCACACCTCTCCCTCAATGTCTATGGTTGTCGTGCGTGACCCCTTTACTCCAAATGTAAGTCTGGTCGACAAGCTATCATCAGCCTACATCCATCAACGAATCATGTCAGCAATAATAATCAACATCATAATATCTAATCATATGTACATATGTCACATAAACAACATTCAAACCCTAACATTCTTCTCCCTAACTCGATCCAGAGTCCAAGGGGTTTCATCAATGCCTTGACATCCTCAATGTCCATAGTCCTACACAGTCAGGAAAACCCTGTCAGTAGCACTTGTCGATGTAAATATAGAAAAAATAACATATCATCAGATCCACAATATTTCATAATCATAATCCAAACAACCAATCGTATAAAGAACTAGATCACTTGCACGCAAGTATCCTCAAGGAATAAGTCCGCTAAGTGTGCGCAAGAGAGGGATGTTACAGTCAGCTTCACCGCAAGTATAACAACGACGAATTTGAATTTTAATGTCCTCTCATTGATATGATAGTTCCATTGGACTTCGCATAGTATATATTCTTTTATTTCAAATTGTTCCAGGAGATCAATTTTGCTAAGTTCATCGATCAAGGAAAAGTGTTAAAAATGAGATAAAGGGTTATTTGTTTGCTAATTTGTATATCGCAGAAGTTTGGGTGTTGTTTGTAGGCGGTGGAATAATGGCAACACAATGTTGAACTCGTCTATCTGGTAACCCGCCTATCCAGGAACCCGCGATCCAAAACGTTTGTTCAATATGAAACGAGGAAGCGGTCGGTTGGGATGGTGATATAAAAGTAAGTGGAAATATGAATATGTGAATCTGCCAACTCCCACACCTAGACATTTCATGAAAAATGAGTAAGTAATGAGAAAGGGAAAGCAGAGGGGAAAAAAAAGCGAATGACAATTTTCGAAAGCGGGAATTGATGTAAGAAATCCCCATTGATGGTATTAACAACAAATATGAAGTGCATTAAACATGTGAATAGGTTCTTCAATCAAGGAATATATACAGTGAGCCATGCTTATAGTTTCTAGGATCTGTTTGTATAAGAGAAGCGTTGAAAAGCTACAATAAAATCAATTTTAGGATGTTTAAGTAAATTTATTGTACTGTCAGTTTCACCGCAAGTATAACAACGATGAATTTGAATTTTAATGTCCTCTTGTTGGTATGATAGTTCCATTGGACTTCACATAGTATATATTCTTTTATTTCAAATTATTCCAGGAGATTAATTTTGCTAAGTTCATATATCAAGGAAAAGTGCTAAAAATGAGATAAAGGGGAATTTGTTTGCTAATTTGTAGATCAGGGACGTTCGGGTGTTGTTTGTAGGTGGTGGAACAATGGAAACGCAATGTTGAACCGACCTATCCGGGAACCCGCGATTCAAAAAGTTTGTTCAATATGAAACGGGGAAGCGGTCGGTCAGGATGGTGATATAAAAGTAAGTGGAAATATGAAGATGTGAATCCACCAACTCCCTCACCTAGACATTTTCTGAAAAAATGAGTAAGTAACCAGAAAGGGAAAGAAGAGGGAAAAAAGAAAGGGGATGGAAATTTTCGAAAGCGAGAATTGGTGTAAGAAATCTCCATTGATGGTCTTAACAGTAACTATGAAGTGCATTAAACATGTGAACATGTTCTTCAATCAAGGAATAGATACAACGAGCCATGCTTATAGTTTCCAGGATCTAGTTGTATAAGAGAAGCACTGAAAAGCCACAAGAAAATCAATTTTGAGCTGTCTAAGTAAAGATATTGTACTGTCATCCTCACTGTTGTAGGAAAATCTCCCTGCGGACAGGTAGATTGCCTCAAAGAGATAGACCCTACTCTAAGATAGAAAGTGCTTAACGTGGACACTGACTTCCTTTCGAATCCATACAAACTAGCACATGAGAAGGAAGGAGAACAAAAATACCTTTTTATCGACGTTTGTCCCTGCATGCTCCAAATCAAGCTCCGAACTCTCGCTCCTCACTGAGTCCTGTAGACAAACAAAGTACGACCGCTTCCTACTCTATTGATGTTAGCTTGAAAATAGATCTATATATCAATGATAGGTTTATGTGAGATCAAACACAAACTAGAAAGAAAAGGCAAGCATGTAATATTGATAAGAATAACGACAACAATACTTACAATCATAGATGCGAATGCGACAGTGTCGTCAAGTTCCCTTTGTTTAACCCTTGCTCGAAAGATACACAACCTGGATGACAGCGGCTTCACTGATCAATTCTCCTTTGACTGATTGTGTGTTCCCTATGAGATCATAGGTTTGATGATAGAATTTCTTCCCCATTCCAGCACCACTTATGAGATCATAAGTTTGGTTTGATTCTCTCTTTCCATTCTCTTTCACCATTAGAAAGCTTTCTTATATAGGTTAAGAGGAGCTTAACCTGTTGAGTTATCTTTAGAACAAGTTGAGGAACCTCCTCCTTAGATTAGGGATATTCTGATGAAACCAAGAATTTGAATGCAACTGCCTTCTAAAATTGAAGGATCCTCCCCTTATTCTCCTCAACGGGCCAAATACTGCCTCGGATTAGGCAGTGCCCCCTCAAAAGGGGCATCAAAGCGCTATAGCGCTCCCTTAGGAAGCTTGAGGGAAGCTCCAGCGCTCCAAAGGTGGATAGTTCTCCTTCGTAGGGGCAGGAGAGCGTTATAACGCTCCCTGAGGCCTTATAGGGGAGCGTCAGCGCTCCTAATACTGATATAGGGGAGCGATCACCCTCAAAACCTTTGTTTAAGAGCTCTTCTCAGGTGGTAAGAGTTCTTTGACTTCAGTTAACTGGTTCTCCTTCTCCAAATCAATTGTATGAGATGTTTTAAGTGCCTCCTTAGTGTCGTCATTATGGTAGTATGCTTTGAACAGCGTTTGTGACACTTGTGAACAACTTGCGACACTTGCAAAAGTTGTAAGGAAGATGCGACACTTACGACAATTGAGAGGAACATGCGACACTTATCCAGTTGAGTAATTTTGACATGTAATAGAATGCCCCCCAAAGTATGAAGTTAGAAGATGTGAACTGATAACTGAAATACTTTGTAGACATTCAAGCAAGGGTATAGAATCGGAGAACCTGACGGAAGCTGCACACAAACATCCAACAAATATCATGACATATTTCAAATCCCAAGGCAGGCATACCTATGCTTGGGTGATCAAGACTTGCAAGATATGGCCGCATAAAATACACTGCGGATCCATAACTGTATTGATAAAAAGGTATATCCACCGAAGATACAATGTGGATCTATACTCTGATGACTTGGACTGATCGTAGCCACGAAGAATACACAGTGGATCTATGAGATGACAAGACATAGCCACGACCAATACAAAGTGGATCTATGTAACAATGTATGTGTTCTTTGTCCAATAAAACTCCTTCGCAACCTGGGCAAAGCATATATCAAAGTGGTCACTCAACCCAGGGTCTTCCTACCAATCTCGATGTGGTACGATTCTAACCATGTGAATAGATGTCTTGACGTCGAGCATGGTAGAAACCACTTGATTACCGGTCAATGGTGTGAACTGTTAACAAGTGCGAGGGAAATCACCATTAATGTCAATGATTCCCAAGGTACCCTAGTACATTCCAGCAAATGTGAATAGATGAGCTGAGGTCGAACATTTGTGGAATCATCTGATCATAGGTCAATGATGTAAACCTACTTTCGAATGTGAGGAGGCCTGTCATTGAGGCATGCAGGTCCCAAAGTACTAACTAGTTTCTAAGCCTAATTCCTGGATAATGTACTGAAGTCGACAGGAATAGGCTCGTCGAAGGAGGGCCTTGATGTATCCCCCATCAACGACACGAAACAGACACAGAGATGTAATTGGTAGATCAAAATAACATGGACTGACATAGGTTTTGCAGCAAGATATTTGGGATGGCTGACTCTAGAGGCGGATACTTCCCTTGAACACTGAGGCACAACATCAGAAACATGACATGGACCAAAACTTGATGATGCAGTGGATACTGTGACTTGCGTCGGGTGACCCAAAGGAGTGAAAGGAACTCGAAGGATTGGCTCAGTGCAGAGATTCAACGGATTATGATGTACACATATGACAAAGTGTCGTGTTCAAGGGTGACTCTAAGAATTACTGGGCAATGTTCTCAAGAGACTGCTTGGCTTGCTCCTTTCAATTTTTTCCCCCATCCAGATAGACGAGTACCTCTTTTTAATTTAATGAGCTCGAGGAGGGTAACACATGCTTGATATAACTCACCTTCGGTAAGTTCCTCTTCCTTTGTTTAACGAACCGGAAGAAGTAAGGGATCGGTCCCATATGGGCCTGTCGATGTGTGTTTTAACGAGTCCAAAGACAGAAAACTCGAAGGTTTTTCGGGATTATAGAGTTTGGAAAAACACTTAAAAGAGAACTCTCTCAGTTCCTTTTTCGTACAGTAGTCTAATGAGACCGAAAAAGGGGTAAACTATCGCTCAAAAGACGCCCTTTCTGACCTTTTAACGAGTGTGAAAGGAAGCAAGATCACTCGACAATCTGTTCATATTTAGATAGTCTGAAAAGGGTTTAAAGTAGACTCTAGGGGGGTTCCTTTTTCGTGTGTTCGTTTATCCGTACGGGTCCAAAAAAGAGATAAAAGTTTACCTGGTTACGTTCTCATATTATCGAGCTCGAGAACGAACTAAGACTATGCTCATAAGTGCGACAAGGTGGATAATCCATCAGGACTGCTAGGAAACCTGTGATGCCAAAACTACAAACCAAGGTTTAGTGAAGCCAGCATATTGTTAGAGAAACCCATAAATGGCCATACCTTATGAAAAATGAAAATTTATAAATAACAATACATTGAGAATTTCATTTACCATTTCATTTTGCACAAGGATTTTGGAGTAGTGGAGATTCTCATTTTGAAGTGGATCTTGTTTTGTTCGCTGCCGGAGCTACGGTTGACCATTTCGCTTATCGTTCGGACCAGGTAGATCTCCATCTCTTCTTCTTTCAATTATATGGTTTAGTATCAATTTTCATAGCATCATTTATTTTAAAATATGAAGCCCTAAGTTTCCCTAAATAGAACCAAATCGGCCTCTTTAAAAATCAATGGAAAAATGGGATTCTTTTGCAAAAACGTTTTAGAAAAGGATGGCTAAGATGCCAATGCCCCAATAGTCAATTAGATAGGTTGTTTTTTGGGAAAAGAACCCATGAAAAATCTTCCCATACGCCCACGCAGCCACAAAGTCGTTTTGATTTTTTAAAACGTCTCTATTGTTGTTTGATGAATGTTAAATGGTTAAGAGAGGGCGTGGTAGTTATAAAAGAGTGTGTGGTCACTTTTAAATGATGTGGGAATCTTATTTCATGTTTTAAATTGCTTTTGAAAATTGTCAAAATTGCCAAAACGTGGAAATAATGAATTTCTTGATTTTTTTTGTTTTGCAGGTAACTTCGGCGACCATGATCGAGTGGAAATAAAGAGAACATGAGATGGATGACTTATCTGCCTTGCGGATTCCCCGCACACAGGCCGCGTTGCGAGCTTGTGGCTTGCTCAAATTCTTCAAGTTGCAAAAAATGAAGAAAGAGATTTTATTGCTCGAGCATATGATCGGCCTATGGGATGTTGCAGAGCAAGGATTCCAGATTGGTACACAGCTTTTAACCATTGAGTTAGAAGACGTGTATTTTTTGACTAGCCTCTTGAAAAGAGGGGTCCCCATATCTTTCTCCAGGAAGAGGGTGCTACCTGAACAAGTGGACGTGTATCTGGCACGCCACTATATCCCAGGAGCAAGGCTGGTAGGGGGTAGAATCCCTATCAAGGACATTCGAGAGCTACCCCTCCGGTCTATACTTTTTTCCATCACGAGCGTGATGGGTATTACTAGCATGCATCTGGCATCAAGATCACAGGTGGCTTATGGTGTTCAATGTTTGGAACCAAAACTGTTCAACTGGAGTGCAGGGTTCCTTCGAAATGTGAAGGAATAGATTTCACGGTGCAGGACAGGACAGAAGTAGTTTGGTTATGGTTCATTTTTGGTCTCATTTTTTCTAGAGCACATCCCCCAGATGCAGCCTCAGATAGCACTGGCGGTGCGGCCAGTGGATGAACCGAGGATGGAGAGGTGGAACAATCTGTCTCTGAGGCTGGTAGCGGAGTCAGAGTTCCGTTTCACTGGCGATTTCTTTGCCTGGCTAAGATGGCAGTATCTCTGGATAGAGGAGTTCCCATATGCTGAGGTAGATTTCCGTGGGAGTATGGATTTGATTTTACCTGCGGGGGAAGACTGGGATGTGTCTGGTAAGAGATTGAGCCATACCTTGTCTATTTTTTGTTTTTAAAGTTTTTTGATGTATATATATTTTTTTGGGTATGTGGAAGAGTTTTAACAGATGTATTCTTTTCAACATGCATACAAGGGAGCAGTGCGCCTGACCGATATACCGATACCAGGACGTCGTGAGGGAGTCCCAGTTGTAGTGGATCTGGTAGTACCAATGATAGGTCTCTGGGAGGTTGAAAGAAACCTCCAAGGACTTACGATGGGCATTCCTCCTCTACGGAGGGGAGAAGTGCCTTTACATCTGCAAAGGCACACTGTGGGAGTACCAAAGAATATCAATTCTCTGCTGAGGCACGTAGTGTGCATGGTGATGTGTTACTCGCAGCACAATGTAGTGCGGGGATATTAGAGTCTCTCTGGTGATCATATTTTTGTATGCCTTGTCAGGCAATGTTGTAGGGGTTTAGAGACCCGACATTTTTCTCTTCTACATACTTTTTTATGTAATCCAAACATTTCCGTCACGCCATATATATATATATACAGTTTCGAGTTTCTTACAGTGCCAATGATTTGTACATGATGATGTCTATGATGTGTTTTAATTTTACATGTAATGTACAGTTTTGGTTTCCTTAAATCATATATGTGGGCAAGGTATCGATCCATGATGTAATTTGCTAATGAATCCGAAACGCTATTAAGTTCTCTTGGAATGTGTCTATATTCAATGTAATCGAACATTCATTCAAGGCGGCGAACTTGTAAGTGGAGACGTAGCAGGATAGGACTACGGATAGCATAGATACGGTTGAGTTGATAGACCACGAGTTGGGAGTCTAAGTAAACAATGATACGAGAGATACCTAGGGAGTAGGCTTGGGTCAATAGTCTGATGACAGCGTGATATTCTGCCATATTGTTGGTTATTGGTCCTAAGAAAATACCTCCTAAAATCACCACCTCATCAAATTGGTAAATAACCCATGCTGTCGAAGCAATGTTCCGGGTATGTCGACTAGCGCCATCTGCGAACCCAAAAAAGATAAGAAAGGAAGACGTCATTTGTGCATGAAAACACAAGCACAGTCATGAGTGGCAACAATAAAGACTCGAGCACGTGAAATAAATAAACACACCAAACTAAAATACAATAATGTACAAAGTATAGATGCTAGGTGATCTAGGCATAATACTTTTTAAGGTAAAGCCCGTTTCAGGGCTCTCCCAGGGAAATTCCATCATGATCAACTAATTCGTAGGCACCTCTATGTAGAACACGCTTCATGATGTAAGGACTATGCCACAGAGGTTATAACTTTCCTGTCCCCAATTTGTCGTGAGCTTGGTCATAAGCGAGGACTAAGTCTCCTTCTGTGAAATTCCGAGGGTGGACGGATTTGTCATATTGACTCTTAATTCATTTTGGATGTGGCTCATTGGCGAGAGAAGCATCGCGACGTGTTTCATCCAATTTGGATAGATACAAGAATCGTTCTTCTTCAGCAGAAGTATGGGGTGGGATTTCTACTTTCAGTTTGAGTGATGGGATCTCACACTCGATTGGTAGGACGGCTTCAATGCCATATACCAACTGGAAAGGAGTGAATCCAGTTGAAGTTTTCACAGAGGTGCGATAAGCCCAGAGAGGAGAGAAAAGTTGTAAATGCCACGATGTTTTGTTTTCCCCTACCATGTGTTGGATCAAGGTTTTAGGACTTTGTTGATGGCCTCAGCTTGTCCTTTAGCTTGAGGGTAGTAAGGGGATGAGTTTTCATGGCGAAAACCCAATTTGACATGTAACTCGCTCATCATCTAGTTCTTGAAGTGTGCACCATGATCAGTGACAATGGCATGTGGTACACCAAAATGAGTTATGATATGGTTGAAAAGGAACAGAGCTGCAGTACGACCATCATTCAGGAAGGTAGGCATAGCCTCAGCCCATTTGGTGAAGTAGTCGACGGCGACGATGATGTAACCATGCCCCCCGGCTAAGGTAGGCTTACACTGCATGAAATTGATGCTCCATTTGGCAAAGGGGTCGATGGCGATAATGGGGTGCAACGTAGTAGGGTGAGTGCGTGCCTTCTTGTTAAAGAGTTGGCAGGGTGGGCATTTTTTGACGGCCTCGATGCAATCTTTGAAAATAGAGGGCCAAAAGTAGCCGGCACGTAGGATTTTTTGGGCTGTGGCCATCCCGGAGAGTTGATCGCCACAGGCACCAAGGTGACAATCATTCAAAATGCATTCAACCTCCTCATGAATCAGACATCGTCGAAGGATGGTGTCGATACCGTAGCGATACAAGGTGTCGTCGATGATGAGATAATGACGAGAGTGGTGACGAATACGTCGATGCTCTTCACGAGAAATGTTGGGCTGAAAACGTTGGGTTTGAAGGTAGAGGAGAATGTCTCTGTACCAAGGATCAGAAGTGATGATGAGGAAAAGAGATTCATCAGGGAGAGAATCTCTAGGTTCAATGTTTTCATCAGCACAAGGGAGAGCACAGATAAGCTCTACAAACACCAGGCATTTTTTGGCTTTGGCCTTCGTAAACTCAAGATCGAATTCTTGAAGAATAACGATCCATTTTGAATATTTTCCCCCAAGTACTTGAAGTGTCAAGACGTGGTACATGGGGTTGGAGTTTGCGATTACCGTGGTGGTGTGTAATAAGATGTAGTGGCGGAATCTCTGGACAACGATGACAACTGCCAGAGCGAGTTTCTCGACATGTGAATATCGGAGCTCGGGTCTGGATAGACATTTGCCAGGTAGTAAATCACATGTTATTCGTCGTTGGGGTCCTCCTGAAGTAACACCATCGCAATAGTGGAAGCAGAGGCGGCCAAGTAAAGGATATAGTCCCTTGTATACTCTGGGGGGTGTAGCAAGGGAGCGTGGGTCAAAGCGTGCTTGAGGGCATCGAATGACCGTTGGGCAGTGTCATCCCAGATAAAAGGGGTGTTTTTCTACAGTAACCGAATAAATCCTTTAGTTATTTCGACGTAGTTGCAGATGAAATGGTGAAGGAAGTTTGCTTTGCCTTGCAAACTTTGGAGTTCGGTTAAGTTGGTGGGTGGGGGTAAGGCTAGAATGGCCTTGATCTTTAAGGGGTCCACCCGGATCCCATCTTTGGAGACAATGAAACCGAGGAGTCGACCACATTCGACAACAAAAATGCACTTGTGTGGGTTCAAGCGAATACGATAGAACTGACATCGAAGAAAAATTTCCCTCAAGTGATTGATGTGATCAGATCGATTGGATGAATGGGCGGGTAAATCATCGAGGTAAGGCTCCGCGATATGCTTGATATCATGGAAAGCATACGACATGGCCCACTGGAAAGTAGCACCAACATTTTTTAGGCCAAATGGTAACTTTCGATAAGAAAAAGTTCCCCAAGGGTAGATAAAGGTTGTCTTATGTTGGTCAGCAGGTAAGATTTCAATCTAGTTATACCCAAAAAAGCCATCCATGAAAGAGAAGATTACACTCCGTGCGCAATTATCGATGATTTGGTTGATGAAGGGCGTAGGGTAGTTGTCCTTAGGACAAGCTTTGTTGAGATCTCGATAGTCAACACAAACATGGATGGTCCCTTGTTTTTTGGCAACCAGAACAAGGTTGGAGACCCATTCAGTTAAAGGGACAGGGTAGATAAAGCCAGATTTGAGAAGTTTTTCAACTTCTGCCTTTATAGCTGCGATTTTCTTGGGATGAACCAAGTGAAGCTTTTGTCGAACAGGTTTTGCGTCAAGGTAGGTTTTGATTTCGTTTACGACGATGGAAGGGTCGATCCCTGGCATTTCCTCGTAACTCCATGCAAAGACATCGTGAAATTCCTTAAACAAAGCGGTGTAAGAGGCCACTTCTTCGGGTGTGCAATTAGCACCAAGGGGAATGTTTTCCATGACACCTTCTTTGATCAAAATATCAATAACGATCATAGTGGATATGTTACCCATGTTCCCCTCAGAGAGAGTATCTTGTGTGAGGATCGGATATTGCGGAGCATCGGTAACATCGGGAGGGAAGACAGAGCGTATGTCTTGATGAATTTCTTCCAAAGGCGGAAGAAAAGAGGATCGATGATGGTTATCGTCCCAAGATAGATCGTCAATGCTAATCATTTCCATAACTGATTCGTCAGAAGGAAAAATATGGGAAATGTAATCAATGGTGGACGACAGGGAGTCTAACCATGAGGGCACCGAGTATGCATCTGGTGTCAATAAATGTGGGTTGTCCGAAGAGGGAGAGGTAGATTGAATAGCTACGTATGCGGCCTCGGCTGGGCTAAGTGGCATAGTGTCACTGAGCACATCGAATTCCAGGGGACTAGGTACAATCCAAGGGTCAGATGATTCCAAGGATTGATAAGGCATAGTCGAGATCATATTGACGGTGGAAATATGATGTGCGGTGGGTGGAAGTGGTGTAGGGAAAGTACCCATAAGGCTATAATATTTCATTAAGCCAACACCAACGCTTTCATACGTAACTGGATGGTCTCCCAAAAAGGGAATGTTGTTGGTAGCAGGGATGCAGGCGTCGGGTGTGCAGAAATCAAGATGATCGATGGTAACAATTTTGCCTTGATGGGGGAATTGTACACATCGAAACACCGACGAGGCGACTGCCGTCGTAGCGTAGAACCAACTTCTTCCGAGTAGTAGGTTGTAATTGAGGGGAGCATCGACCACCTCGACATCAACGGTAACTGTTTTTCCGCCCAACTGAACGGCTAAGGATTGTAATAATCTGTGAGGATGAAAACCTTGTCCATCGAAAGCGCACAACATCGTAGTGGATTTGTTAAGGGCAGGCGATTTTAAGCCCTTCCAACAAGCTAAGGAAATGACACAAGTAGAGGCTCCCTCATCCAGGATAGTTCGATGGATTTGTTGATTGTGAACAACAACATCGATTTGGAAAGCTAGCTGGTGGGAGAGTCATGGTTGATGATCATCCAGATTAAACGTGAGATTATTTGATGACTCGGGGTCAAAAGCGTCGATAGAAGCTAAGAGAATTCTACGTTGACTGGGATAGTGTTGTAGAACTTCCAAGGCAGACATAGCACACGGTGCTTGGGCCAAATCATCTACAATGTTGTAATTTTGGGCAGCCCGTGAATTAGGATTAAAGGTAGACTTTCAGATGGTGCTCTTAGGAGGGCGTAATATAGAGTCAAATGAAGGTTTCTCAATCTGAAGTGGCCCAGATGGAGGACTAACAGACGGAGGATTAACGAAAGAGGTTAATGGCTCCGGTGTGGAACCATTAGTAGTCTTCGGTTTATCAAGTTTAACTGGCATGTCATACGTCATAGAGCAAGTGGTCAGGTTAACCCCATTGAACATGTAAATGTGGGCACTTATCGAGGCTTCATCATGGGGTGGGTTGGAACTGCCCCCAACAGTGGGGGTTTGAGCAACCAAAGATTGTTGCTATGGAAAAGGCTGAGTAAGCACAGCGGGTTGTGAATTTCCCTTAAAAATATTGGCCACTTCATCGCGATGTGGATAGTCTCGGGTGTAGTAATCGTCACCACAAATGAGACATGGGAATTTTGGTTTTTGTTGTGGTTGTTTTCCTGCAGCATGGGTTTGCGGTTGATTTTTTGGTTGTTCGTTGTTGTTTTTCTTTGGTTTGTTTCTCGCTTTCTTCTTGCCCCCAGGTGGTTGTGAAGGTTTCGATTGGACCGCATTCACATCAGAGACCTGAGTTTGAGGTGGGGTAGAAGAGGGTGCAGTCGGGCTGGGAGCAGTTGTCGAAGCAGGCCGCTGAATCGTTCCAGCAGACTGGGTAGTAGATTGGGGTTTGACAGAGCCAATAACTCCATCCGTGTGGGAAGCAGACGATGGTTTGGATGGATTGTTAGTGGCACGGGTAGCATTCAGTATCAACTCATACAGAGTACCAGATTGTGAATAGACTAAGTCTAAGTACTGAGCTCGGGCAATGGCTTCTTCATCGGTGACTACACCACCCATGGAAACATCACGAACAATCTGGGGTAGCAATGATTTAGTGAACCATTCCACTAACAATTGGTCAGGAATGACCGCTTTGATTAACCTTCATCATCATCTCCATTCATGGATATGATCGGAGATATGTATGGACGTTGTCTGATGAAGGGAGGTTAATAGTTCAGTACCCGTCTCGTTGGAAGTGCATGAGGAAAGACATGGTGAGAGAGTTGAAATTGTGAATATATGCCCGCGGTAATTCAATATACCATTGCGCTGCGAAACCCGTAAGTGTTCGTTGGAAAAGACGCAAATGAATAGAATCGTCCATGAGGGAGTTGGATGAACACCACAAATGGAAAGTCATCACGTGGTTGTTTGGGTCTTCTCCGGACTTTTCGTCGAATTGTGGGATATCAAAAGGAAGTTTAGTTGGAATAGATGGCCAAATCGAAGAATGATAAATAGGATCATTCGTTAACCGAGACAAGTCTGGAAGGTCCAAGGTAGCTAGAATAGGTAGTTGTCAGTTAATCTGTGGGTAATGCTAGTGTGGCATGGGGACACCAGTGGGGCCAATCACTGGGTTATGTGGATAATTGTAACTAGTGGGCCCTCTCGTGTGAGGTTGGTTTTGACCAAGGTACGCAGGATTCGAGGTGTTTTGAGAAGCATGCATGAGCGGAGGATAACCGGATGGGTTTTGAGGGTTATAGGTTGGGTTTGGCATTTGTCCATAAGGAGGTTGTTGCGGAGTTTGAGAATTGTGTCCTGCCGATAACTGTGGATTTCCCGAGAAAAGGACGTTCCACGGATTGGGTGCAGCAGACACATTTTGTCTGTATGGTTGATGGTGGACTCTGGATTGAGGCATCCCCCCAGCATGAGGGTGCCCCCGGAATGGAATTTGTCCTCCGGTGGGAGGATTCCCCCCAGCTTGAGGTAAAGTTCCCGGAATTTGAGAACCAAACGTAGATGACTGACCGGTGCCGCCGAGCGGATTAGGACCACCAAGATCGGTCCCTCTGGGTTGTTGGATAGGTATGGAACTTCTCGGCATAACTTGGGTTGTAATGGTTTGGGTAGTAGTGGCAGTGGAAGTATTCAGTGCTCTAAACCCAAAAGGGAGCATAGGTCTTGGTTTTATAGGTGTGCCAATCGCAGCTTGGTTGACCACCGCATTACCGGCAGGAATAGTCAGAATGTGAGGGACCATTGTAGAATGGGCCGTCTGGAGGGGAAGAGTAGACCTTGGGCCAATGGACGGTATGTTCGGACCAACGGGTGGTGTGGCCGTAAAAGTGGTGGTACCGGTAAAATGGTTTAGGGGTACGGTGTAGGAGAAAGGTGCATCGACACCTTCCCCAGTCCCATAAAGATCTCGCACCAGGCGTGGTGGACTTCGAACAATGTCTACGGTCCAAAAAGGGTCATCGACTAAAGGGTTTTGATGAGACCCAGTTGAGATGTCAGAAGGATTGACGACGACAAATTCACCAGTGGAATTGAGTTGGAGGACACGTCGTTCATATCCCTCTGGAATGCAAAAAGCTTCCAGAGACTCTGAAACAATCCGAAAATTCTCCAAAGGAGTTGGAACTTCTTCCTGGGAAGTTGTAGTGTTTTGAACCTCGCTCTGTTGAGGAGATTCCTCCGTAGAATGAGGGGGTAAAGGGGTGTTTCCTTCCATATTTTATGGAGGAAGTCCCTGTAGCCTATACGAACGGTGTGGAGGTTCGATGTTGGCGAAAAAGAGTCGGCGAAAAAGATCTATGGCCAACTTCCGAAAAGAAACAACATGCGCTAATAGAAATCTAAGAATCACAACCAAGCAAACATGGCCTTCTCTCGATGACCGTACTAGTTGGTGATGAAATCCAACATCGCATGATCAAGTCCAGAAGGGGTGGGGATAGGGTGGAACAGTTACAATGGCGACCTGCTTAACGGACTTACGTCTTGGTGCAAGCTTCCACGCAGTAATTGTGGATTTACCCTCCAAGGAGCCCGAGTGATTTTGACCAATGTCTTCTCTAGGTACAGTGAGACTTCCCGTCACCATCACCTTGTGTAAGACCCTAAAGATTATGGCCACTAAGGTTACCAATTCGCAGTCAGCCCCTGGGCGGGAATAGTCGATAGTCTGATCCGAATGTACGAGCAGGGTATCGAGCCCGAAATCAACTAAAAGGCTTCCACGCAGTAATTGTGGATTTACCTTCAACTGATCCCCATAATATGATCTGACCACCACAATCAGTTAAACCACAGAGGGTTAGTCCCCGTAGCTCACCCGAATGCGACCTCGTGCGTAACCCCTATGTTAGAGGGGGATCCCAGGCAGACTTATACGATGATTGGATTTAACTCTCCCTAACTCAGGATGCTAATGTTTGTTTTCAAAACTTTGGAGAGTTATTCTCATAGTCTAATCCAAAGTACTAAGCCTAATATACTGTTGGTGGAGGATCCTATAAAAGAAAATTTTCTAGATAATTTTTAATTAGCGTTTCTTTTAGAGTTGTTCTTTACTCAAAAGGGGTGCATGGAAGTGAAACGAATGGAATTATGACTCAGTCCCAAAAATGCATCAATGATGATAAGAAGTCATTTCTTTTCGATGAACATCTATCTAAGGGAGAGAGAGAGTTCTTTTCACTAACAAGCACAAATAAGGAATGTCCTCAAACAAATTTTCTCAATCAAATCCTGATGTGATGCTAAAACTTTTGATATGCCTTCTAATATGCACAATCAATCATGAAGATTCTTTTTATTGTTTGCATATGAAGATTAATTCAACACAATTCTTGTCTTTCTAATTATCTTCTTTGGATGAATGAAAATCAGACCAACACAAGCGAGAATCATACAAACAATATACCCTCTCGTTGCGATCAAAACAAGAAGCGAAAGGAAAGAAACAATCAAAGAGAAACCAAACTTCACAGCCAAAAGAAAAAGTCGAAGAACAATGATCTTAATTAAAACCCAATGAAAAGATATGTAGACCTTTGATGACCTTCACCAGTGTTTTTCGTCCAGTCGACGAGGAGAGAGAGACAATGCATGGGTTTCAGACTCCAAGTGGTAGAAAAACTCAGCAACAATAGTGAAGAAGGCTACAAAATCCAAATAGAAAGATGTTTATTCTTCAAGAAAAAGATAGATGTCAAGGCTGGAAGGAAGAAGGATTGACTCACAAGGTTACCCAGCAAGAGAGACACAGAGGAAAAACCATGAAAAAGAAATTTCGGAAGGTTTATTGGCCAAAGGAGGGCTGGTGCTCTATTGCCAAAGGAAAGGAGTGTTATAGTGCTCTGTGTAAGGCTATTAGGGAGCGCTGGCACTCTGTTAACACAGGGATAGGGGCACCAGGTTCAAAAACTCCCAAAAGTGTCAAAAATCCAAAAATTGTAATTCAATCTCGACAATTAGGCTCAGTGTGATGGGGTAGGGAGCCAATCAGCTCACGAAACCAATCAAAAGAGGAGTGAACTAGGTCTGAAATGATCGAGGGGTAAAACAAGGTCTATGAGGAGAAATCAAAACAAGAAGTTTCGATTTGAGGACTCCCCAGCGGAGTCTCCAGTTTCTGTTGTAGGAAAATCTCCCTGCGGATAGGTAGATTGCCTCAAAGAGCTAGACCCTACTCTAAGACATAAAGTTCTTAACATGGACACTAACTTCCTTTCGAATCCATAAAAACTAGCACATGAGAAGGAAGGAGAACAACAATACCTTTTTATCGACGTTTGTCCCTGCACGCTCCAAATCAAGCTCCAAACTCTCGCTCCTCGCTGAGTACTGTAGACAAACAAAGTACGAAAGATTCCTACTCTATTGATGTTAGCTTGAAAACAGATCTATCTATCAATGATAGGTTTATGTGAGATTAGACACAAACTAGAAAGAAACAGGCCAAGCATGTCATATTTATGAGAATAACGTCAGCAGTACTTACAATTGTAGATGCGAATGCGACAGCTTCGTCAAGTTCCCTTTGTCTAACCCTTGCTCGAAATATCCACAACTTGGATGACAGCAGCTTCACTGATCACTTCTCCTTTGACTGATTGTGTGTTCCCTATGAGATCATAGGTTTGATTCTAGCATTTCTTCCCCATTCCAGCACCACTTATGAGATCATAAGTTTGGTGTGATTCTCTCTTTCCATTCTCTTTCACCATTAGAAATCCTTCTTATATAGGTTAAGAGGAGCTTAACCTCTTGAGTTATCTTTAGAACAAGTTGAGGAACCTCCTCCTTAGATCAGGGATCTTCTGATAAAACCAAGAATTCGAATGCAACTTCCTTCTAAACTTGAAGGATCCTCCCCTTATTCTCCTCAACGGGCCAACTACTGCCTCAGATTAGGCAACGCCCCCTCAAAAGGGGCATCAGAGTGTTGTAGCGCTCCCTAGGAATCTTGAGGGAAGCGCCAGCGCTCCAAATGCGGATAGCCCTCCTTCGGAGGGGCAGGGGAGCGTTATAATGCTCCCTGAGGCCTTATAGGGGAGTGCCAGTGCTCCTAAGACTGATATAGGGGAGCACTCACCCTCAGAACCTTTGTTTAAGAGCTCTTCTCAGGTGGTAAGAGTTCTTTGACTTCAATTAACCAATTCTCCTTCTCCAAATCAATTGTATGAGATGTTTTAAGTGCCTCCTTAGTGTCTTCGTTATGGCAGTATTCTTTGAACAACGTTTGCGACACTTGTGAACAACTTGCGACACTTGCGAAAGTTGTAAGGAAGATGCGACACTTACGACAATTGAGAGGAACATGCGACACTTATCTAGTTGAGTAATTTTGACGTGTAACATTCACCACAAGTATAACAACGATGAATTTGAATTTTAATGTCCTCTCATTGATATAATAGTTCCATTGGACTTCTCATAGTATATATTCTTTTATTTCAAATTATTCCAGGAGATTAATTTTTCTAAGTTCATCAATCAAGGAAAAGTGTTAAAATGAGCCACATACTACATTTGCATCACATAGTTTATAGTAAAGGGAAAATCATGTCCTCTATAGTCTTTAAGATCATAGAAAAACTATGAAGATATTGAATGTATTATTAATTTTCCATAATGAAGCATACAACCAAGAACCAAGTAAACATTAAATGTATTGAAAGTTGAAGCAGAAGGGAATGCATGAAGATAGAAGGCATCAAGAAAGATCCCACAAGGTTCCATAGAGCAATACTCATCGATATTTTCATCAAACAATTTGATATATAAAAAAAACACATCATGGCATTGGTTTTCTCTTACATCTCTTATATGTTCCCGCGAGAAAATAACCAGGGCCATGGGATATAAACAAAATTCTGCCAAACACAAGACAACACAAAACCAACAGAGTTTTGCCATTGTACACTATCTATAGCCAGACCTCAAAATGGGGAACAAGAAAGTTGTCGATTACTATTTTACCATTATGCAAGATCACTATGGACATTTTCTTCTGATAGTGCCATGATCTATCATTACTAGTTTTAACAATGCCAAATTTCCAATATTATTGGAAATGCCTGATGGTTCTGCCTAGAGGAGCAAGTTATTTCTATAGTTCAAAGGATGGGCCTGAGTTATTTACAGTTGGATGCTTTTTATGGGGTTTTCTCTCATGCTTCCCATTTCTGTACTGAACAATCTTATGCATGTGTGCATCACCAACAACCGCACATGCCTGTATGAATTCCAATGCCCAAACTCCCCAATCTCTATATCGAGATATGAAAATATCAAGATCATGTTTCAATCCATGCTGAGTCATTTTTTTCAATTAGGGCAACGAGAAAATGCAGATACCATACCATAAATGTATAGTTGGAGACCATTTTTTTTTTATTCGAGTACTGAAAAAAATGATGAAATCCTACCATAGCTATATATTTGGAAAACAATTGTCCAATTTGGGCACCCAAAAACATGCAGACTCCTCCATCAAAGCCACAGTCAGCCACCATTTTTATTTTTTTGCACACCGCAACAAATATGCAAAATTCTTATTGGGAGATGCAAAAAAAATCAAAATAACAACACCGATTCCATTTGTAATTAGATTCTCCTTGTTGTTTCAATTGTAGAAGAAGAGATAAAATCTATGGAAAGAGAATTTTACAGCTATAGATGTAAACTCTGAAGAACTCGATTCCAACGAACATTCATCTGGGTGTTGAAGAAAAATTACAGACACACATGAGATAGTTTTGTTTCCTGCCAAAGCTTGATATGATTTATTTATTTTTCAGTCGATATGCAATATTGCATTGTCCTCATTTAAGGTAAATTTCCTATGTATCTAAAAGTCACGTAGCATATAGACACTGTTTGTATTTTTCTGTAGGTATGTTTGATATGACAATTCTGCTAACCCATGAGGAACATATTGTAATAGAGGATGTCTAATTGTACAATGCACGGTTTTGTTACCCACAGTTCAGATGGAAGCATTGAGGCAATGTCTATATATGTATAGACATATTTTACTACATTGTAGAGAATCAATTGTATCATCACTTATGAAAGCAGAAACAAAAGAAGGAGATTTGCATTTCGCACATACAGGCTCAAAGGGGGTCGCTTACGCATTCGCTGCAACCAAAACACCTTCAACCTAGAAACTTGAGCATAGTAGTTAATATATTGAACAATATAATATACAATTGCCAAAAAAAAAAAATGCGGAAATTTGGTGAAGGTTATTTGTATGAGCAAAGTGAGGATGAATCTGTAGATGTATACGCACAATAGTTGTAGATCTAGTTAGGTTCTTGAGATCCTATACTATGTCTTCTCACAATTTTGTTACAAATGTTGCTTAGGTTGTGCGAAAGATCCTTTATTTAACATCTCTTTTATTTGTTATATTTTTGAAGAGCATGAGTGGAAATTTCCCTTTATGCAATTGTTGTTCCATTGACGAAAACAAATTTGAATAGGTATCGAACAATTGCATCCATAACATGGAACAATACAGTATTTGTGTAACTTAACCGAGATACATGGACATGTGAAAGTAAAGGACAAAACTGGATATGGAGAATGGTATCGTTGCCTTGTCATTGTCTGACTCTCAATCTTTTATATGGAGAATGTGTTGCGAGCCAAGTTTTCTCATGAGTGTGACAACTGCGCCAATGGTTCTGATTGGGTAAATGTCGTTGCTCTTCGCAAGTTGACTGATAGTTGCGTCCGGGACGAAGCGATATTCTGAACAAATAGTGACATTTGTTTCCACAATACTTGTTTCATTGAGCGATATAATCCGATCACAATCACCATGGTCATATACTGTTTTGGGTAATATATTAAAATTTGTAATGGATATCCCATTACGTGGCAATATCTTTTCTGCATGTTTCTGGACAAGTTGTGTAGGAATAGTCAGTGTGACTGTCATCAGGGCCTCCTTGTTTGTCATGTCAGCACGCATAATGGATTTAGTTTTGTTTTCCTTGTCCAAGTAGGTGCTATAGATGACCATTATGTCCCCGATGAACACTTGTCTAGTTCTATTAATATTATGGTAGCTGTGGGAGGTATTTACCTCCACGTCAGAACCTGACGAGAATAGAAGACTCTCGGAAGAAAGAGAAACCCTAATGAGTTGGATAATAACCCTAGAAGCCTTGTCGGCTCAAGAAGATAATTTATATTAGGCTATTAGCCTCTAAGAGAAGAAGTTGACCAGAAATACTAAACATACACTTATCCAGAAGGAGAAGTAGGCCCCAGTAAAACTGGCAGATCTACTATAAATACAGGGTGCAAGTTCTCATTTGCAACATCTCAGAATTGCAGTTTTCCCAGTTGGTGCGCACTACAGTTGCAGTCTTGTACGCAAGTTTGAAGGAGAGTTGCAGCTGCAGCTGCAGCAGCAACAAGTTTTCAGTTTTGGCTTGAATATCTCTTGGCTAGATTTTGGACTATCTAATCAGCTTTTTGTGATGCGTTATCCTTGGGGAAAGATGTGCTACCCCTTTGTTTGGCTATCTAGCCTAGTTTTTTCTTCTGGAGGAATTCTGAGTCAAGGTTAAGGTGCTTGGAGGGAGGCTTCGACCTATGGTTGGGTGACGAAGGTATCGTCAATGGTAAAACGAGCACACCATCTTCTATATTCTAACAGGTTATGGGCCCACACCCCTTCAATTAGCCTAAAACACTGGAAGGAAACATAACCGCTAGATATTGAGCTCGTTGAGGTACTGCCGCTAAGGTTACTAGAAGGAGCAATTTCCAAAAGAACTGTAGCTAGGGTTACCAGCAGAAGCAATTGCAGAAACCCTAAACCTCTTTTCGAGGCACCTTAAGTGACGATATTGACCTAATCTCTGGATAGATCAGTGTGTCCTAGCCCAGTACATCTCCTGATACTCTCAGAAGGCCAAGAAGTGAAGTTTGGATTTCTGGTCAAATCTAGGGTTTGACCAAGTCAAGCAAGCCATAACGAACTCTATGAAGTCTGAGAACAAGCCATATGGAGCCTCTAACTTCAGAGCATGGAAGACAAGGATTGAACTCATCCTTACTAAGAATAAAGTGTTGGATATTGTGAAAGGAAAGATTGTGAAGCCAGAGTTTAAAGAAGGAGAAGAGAAGGAACTGCAGAACATTGCAGCTATGAAGAAGTTCAAAGATGTTGACATCAATTCCATGAGTTTCATAGTGGATTCCATAAAATAACTCTTGATACCCTACATCTCTCATCTTGACTCATCGAAGAAGATGTACGATGCCCTAACAAATCTCTTCTTAGTCAGAAACATTGGACAAGTTATGAGTCTGAAGAATAAGCTCTGTGACATGAAGATGAATGATGATGATAGCATAACATCATACTTTGTAAGGATCTTCCAGTTAAGAGATCAAATACAAGCTATTGAAGAGATCACTTCAGAAAAGGAATTGGTGAACATAGTACTCAATGGTCTTCCCAAGACATGGGATGCATTTGCCGCAAGCATGAACACAAGGAAGGAGTACCCGACATTTGAAGAACTTTGGACTTGCTGTGCCCAAGAAGAATCAAGGATCAATGCAAAAGAGAAACCTCAAAAGAAGTACGATGATCAAGCCTTCACAGCAAGATTAAAGAACTTCAGGAACAAAAGGAAGTTTGGTTCAAGGAGGAAGCCAAATCAAGAGAAAGACATTTCAGAAATACAATGCTTCAACTGTCAAAAGTATGGTCACTACAGGAACCAGTGTCCGGAGCTAAAGAAAAGGAAGGAGAAACATGAAGCATCGATTGTCGAAGAAAAGGAACCAACAAATAAGACTAAGTAGGATGGAAGAGACTTATTCTACTAAAAGGTAGCAACACTCTTCCTATTTCTTGTACATGTCTTGTTTGCATCGTCTTTGTACATATCTTGTATATCTATCTCTTGGAAGATAATGTGTTCCAAGAAGAACTATACCTATGAAAGAACAAACAATAAGAAAAGAGTTATCATTAGATATTACACATGAAAGAATGAAATATATCATGTGAAAGCCATCACAAGATAAGCTGAAATCAGAATCAATCTTGAAGAGACTTAGAAGTCAGACATCAAGAGAAATTGGAGAAAGACTTATGACGACAACTAAGATGGAAGCGTGGACTCTATTAGACAAATAAAGCCAATTATATATTGTAGAAGACAATAAGGATGCATATGGAAGTACGGACTCTATCAGATGGAGGGAGCCGATTATATGCACTCTTACATGAAGCAAGGATTAGGAGGGAACTAATCCTATGATCCATCAAAGATGATGAAATGTGTATATCCATGGTAGCAGCCATGAAAGACAGTACATGTTCATCTCAACCGCGGAAGAAGACCTCTTCAAAGAAAATCCTTAAAGTATTCCTGGTTATCCATCCAGATCCATGATCCTATGATGAAAGGAAGAAGTGGAATATCTAGAACATGGAATCTCCATGAATCCAAGAGATAATGAAAGAACATGAAGATTCCAAGAAAGAAAGAAAATCCAGAACAACCAATCATTACATCAATAATCACAATATTACCAAGCCTGATATGAAAGCAATCAAGCAGAAGAACTGAAAGTTGTGATGAAGAATAGTGTATGGAAGACTTATGAATGAAATCATTGCAAGATCCAGAACTAGAGGTTGTCTCAGATGGAGGGAGAAGACTATGATGATTACTTGTTCCAATACACTAGACATATCACTACATGAGTCATTATATCATCCGCAACATCCATGAGTTGGAATTCTACATCAGATAAATGCAAAGAATGTTGTATGAAGAGAAATCTCAAGATTTTGAGACATACCAGAAAGAGACTCCTGCATGCAGATAAGAAGAAGACAACTTGGTGGAGAACCTCTAGTGCACAACAGAAGTGTGGTGAAGATTTCCTATAACATCAAGATGACTACTCAGAAGATCATATCTCATGATGACAGAAGAAGTACCACATGAATATGTTCCAGTTCTCCAACTATGATATACTCTATTGTTCAGATCTACA
>ML780856.1:49673-60612 GCA_009831015.1 Picea engelmannii | reverse complement strand
CTGTCGGCGCAGGACCCCAACCCTGCAAAACCGAAGTAAGCAAAAGAAAACAACAAGAACCAAACCAACAAGAAAGCATGAACAGGCCCAACTATAGCCCTAGAGCCCCAAACTCGTAAACTTGAGCCAATCAACAACAACAACTAACAACCAACATACCAACGAACTAGCGAACAAGAAACAACCACTGAACCAATGAACCAACGAACAAGCAACAACCACTGAACCAGTAAACAACATATGTATCTTCAACGATTACCAACCTACAGCCGAAGCACATAAGGAACCGGAAACATATGACGAGCATGCCAATAGAAATAAGCAAACATTTTTATTTGCAAACTGCAAACAATGAACAACAAAGAAGGAATAGAAAATGAAATTATGGCATCAAAACGTACTCTCAAACGATGAACGATAGAAGCGCAGGTCGAATTGTGGGTTCAACACCTGGACCCCGCAAAGTAAAAAAAAAAAAACAAATCCAATTGTGAATGGAGGACCCCAACCTTCCAAAGTTGAACCAAACAACAACAAGCAGCAACCGCCGAACCAACGAAGAAGAAGCACTCACCGAACCAATAAACAATGTATGTAGCTTCAATGATGACGAAATTGTATTCCAAGCCTAGAATAAGTATGAAACAAACAATGGCTATTCAACTGGCGGTGGACAACAATATTGTCCAAATTAACTGCAACATTGTATGGAAAATTTCGAGGAAAAATGTACTCCGATAAGCCTATTTAGGTAAACATTTAACGCTCTTAGGCTGTCTAAGGGCCTCGCGATATGCAAACATTTAAGTTGTGAGCCTTGTTTGAGGACCTCGCGCCATGTAAACATTTAAGTTGTCATGCCTATTCAAGCACCTCAAAAAAAGTGTCAATGATCTAAACCTTCGGTATGCAAACATTTCAATACAAATACAAAGGACTAATAATAATAGGACAAACACATTAAAAAATAACGTCCATGCTCATAACTTTTGGTTTGTAAACATTTCAGTAAAAATGTAATAAAAATTAAAAATGAGCTTCTAAGCTCAAAACTTTGGATATCTACACATTTACAACATTGAAAACAACGAAGCTAACAATAAGACCTTTAATATATTCTCCAATGACATTTAAGTTTTTTTTTTTTATAAAAAATAATGGTTTTACTTTTATACTACAAACAATACATGATGTGAAAATTTACAAAAGACATATTAATATGAATTGCTATAGTCCCTACCAGCGTTCCTTTGACTAGAATAATAGAAAAAAAAACTATCTATGAGCTTATGGCTTCAACCCCTTATACTCCCTATCATACCTGTTCTTCAAATAAACTGACTGCTGGAACGGCTCGGGTTTGGAAACGATTGCGGCTATATCTTTTAAATGAGATAATGTAATATACTCTCCTCGCGGCTTCTCCTTGGGTGCCTCCAAAAAGCTTCACATAAACTTTAATAACAACCAATGCGCATGTTCTTGCTGGACTCTTGTAATCAAGCAGCATCTGCAGCTAAAGAAAGCGGCGGATACCTCAGAATCGGCGGCTCTACCCCTTCCACCGAGGGGCGGTATATCTTGAGCACGCGGCTGCTGGCCCACAACAAATCGGAGGGGTCTCTTGGCTCTGTCTGAAAAAACCCTCGCGATTTTTCCTCTCC
Organism: Picea engelmannii; assembly: GCA_009831015.1. Classification (NCBI taxonomy): domain Eukaryota; kingdom Viridiplantae; phylum Streptophyta; class Pinopsida; order Pinales; family Pinaceae; genus Picea; species Picea engelmannii. The sequence continues at coordinate 58,948 of ML780856.1, read as the reverse complement.
GGCTCGATAACACTGGCTCTGATACCACTTTGAAGGAGGATCGGAGGGGTCTCTTGCAAAAGAAAACGGCGGATACCTCAGAATCGGCGGCTCTCCCTCTTCCACCGAGTGGCGCCTATATCTTGAGCACGCGGCTGTTGTCCCACAGGAAATCGGAGGGGTCTCTTGGCTCTGTCTGAAAAAACCCTAGCGATTTTTCCTCTTCGGCTTTGATACCACTGGCTCTGATATCACTTTGAAGGAGGATTTTTCCTCTCCGGCTCTGATAACACTTTGAAGAAGGATTTTTCCTCTCCGCCTTCGATACCACTTTGAAGAAGGAAGGGGCGAATTGAACACAGCTACAGCTATTAACTGTATGAACTCAAGTGAAAAACACACAACTAAACACAAGACAGAATTCATAACTTCATTGATTCATTCATTGCTTCTGGAGACAGAATTAAATACAAAAAATTGACTAATAATGGATTCAGCTCTTCTATCAACTAACTTAAACTCTCTAGAACTCTCCAAAAATAGCTAACTCTCTAAAAAAACAAAACAAGTAACCGAGCTAACTTTCTAAAAACTGGAACTCTCTAAACTTAGAACTCTCCGAAAATAACTAATTCTCTAAATACGAGTAACCTAGCTAACTCTCTAAAAATCTCTAAAAACAAGTAACTCTAAACTTAGAACTCCCCCAAAATAGCTAACTCTCTTAAAAACAAGTAACCGGGGTAATTATCATTAAAACTCTCCAAAAATAGCCAACTCTCCAAAAACAAGTAACCGGAGTAATTATCATATTCCAACATTGTTCCAGTAATGTCCTGACCTGACAACGACAAACCTGGTAGTATTGTCCCATCTTCAATATTGATATTCCAGGGTTCACCCCCACAATCAGATTGTTTTTAAACTCTATGACAACCAACCAAACACATCTGACATCACAACTTGATGAGGGCTACTAACAGGGGGATTTTAACAAGGCAAATCTGTCGTACAGCTTAATGAAAATTTTAAGAATAGAAAAGAAACCCACAAGAAATAAACAGCGGACAAACCATGTGAGAATGTAAGTAGTGCATAGATACAGAAAACAAACGAACAAACATGCTACAACGCTGCCATAAGCAATACTCAAAGAAAGTGCGATTTGCGGAGAAAAGAACGGAATGGAGGGAAAAAATTACCTGAACAATGACCAATCATATATAAAAGTGTTGCTTAAGTCATTCAGTAAGCAGTCCACATCCCTCAAGCCTCTTCAACGACTCAGCCACCTCCACAGAGCGCTTAATTCCTTCTCCCAAGTAGATCCCATTAATTCGACTTTTGAATAAACAGACCAATCCTTCCAAACTTCTTGTTTATAAGTGCCACATACCATTTTTTCCTTTTGTTTTTTTTTTCCTTGGAAGCCGACTAGCCCAAGATTGCTGCTATAATGCTTCATACCCTTCTGATCACACAACGAAAGATTATTCTCCAGGTAGTCGAACAGAGGGAGAGAGACATCCTTTCTTAACGGGGTGGTCAGCTTTGAGAGGTTAACAGGTGGAATTTGCTTGAACCCGGACATATTAAGTGACAATAATTAACACTCTTTCACAAAGGGCGCGGCGCGTCAGACGAAATTGGGCCACGACGGACGCTTGCTGTAGAGAGAATACTCTATTTAGGTCAGAGAAAGACTCGATTTAAGTAACCCTCTGTCCACTAGATTCAATTGCCCATTACCCGGAATTATCTAAACGTATTCATGAATTGCGGCGTGCCGGCGTTGAAGGATGGAGAACACAACGGCTCAACGTCCTCCCATAAAAAAAAACAGACGAGGCCTTGGCATTCTCAATCACGTTCCACGTAAACGATAAATATTCAAACTAAATCGTATATTATCGATGGAAGTGACGTTGAAAGTGCTGATGCGCAACGAGAGTGCCGATGGCATTAAAATATTATGTAGTCTCATCATTATGTCAAAAAGTCTATATTTTGAATGGATATGATGTTGAGAGTGCCCGAATGAGGCAGACACAATGCCATTAAAAAATTAATTGAGGCAGACACAATGACATAATCTCATCATTATGTGAAAAATTGTGGAGACGCGTGCCACGGAAAGTTTGTATGATGTCATGCACCACTTTGAATAATATACGCCTTGGATGTTTTGGAATATTGTCCTCCTGTCTTTCTCTGTTTCAACTTACAGTTTGGATTGATATTCAATGGTTGGTTTTAAGTTTTCAAAATCGCATCGATTTGAAATAGAGAGATGTTGAAAAAGAAAAAATTCTTTGGGATTTAGAATTATTAGAATAAATAATGGAAATTTTAAGAATTATTAGAATAAATAATGAAATTTTTTAGATTAAATAATGAAATTTTTAGTTAAAAAAAAGAGTGAAAAAAAGATGGTGAAGATTTAAATATTATTATTTTATTTTTTTTAAATGAAGATCGCCATTGATTGTAAAGTCAAAAATATCTAAAATTGATGAGAAAAATTTAAGCTATCAAATATAATATTCTATTATTTAATAACTTATAGTTTCTCAAAGGTCTTGAATTTTAGACAAATTATTCAAAAATTATAACTACTATATCAAAACAAAAAAAACAAATGAAATAATGAAATTAGATTGATACTTACAAGGATATTGGTTTACAATCCTTACTTTTCATAAAATAATATTTTTTTCTTTAAGTTGAAATTAATTGATTATTCAAACATATTATTATGAATAATATTTTTTTAAATAATATTTTTTTCTATAAGTTGAAATTAATTGATTATTCAAATAGATTATTATCAATAATATTTTTTTAAGATTGTATAATTGTTTAGTCTAAATCTTTCATTTTTAAAAAAGAAATACATGTTTTTAATAATTAAATTCATTAAAATCATTATTAACAAATAATTATATCGTTCCATAACCTTAACAATATACCAGATTTCTAATGTTGTAGGTTAAGAAGAGCTGCTAAAATGCGGGTTCGTTTTCTCGCAGCCATGCCAAGCCAGGGCGGAGGGGAGCCGCCGCCCCCTCCCTCCCCAACCACGTCCTTCAGGAAGCTAATAGCAGCTTGCAGAAAGAATACACCCAAAGCAGAAGCACCAAGTTTTGTGAAAAAATTGGATGATGTCCCAGAGATCAATCTCCCCCCGGAACAGCCATTGAAGGTAGCGATCTCCCTTTCAGACCGAGGGCTGGTAGGTCAGTTCATGGGCCTCTGGCCCACATCCCGGACAACAGACAACTGGATCCAAAGGAACTGGCGACCATTAATAAAAAATAGCGTAACTTGCTACGCGGTTGGAAGAGGTTACTATATTTTCGAATTTATCTCCCAGGAGGACCACGATCTAATCTTCAGGAACGACCCATACTTCATGGGTACATAGGGCCTGTATCTGAACCGATGGACTCCAAACTTCGACCCAGCTTCGGAAGTGCCAAAAGACGTCCCGGTCTGGGTCAGACTCCCAAATCTGCCAATCCACTGCTGGAACTCCTCGTCGCTGCAAGCTATTGGGAACGGATTAGGGCACTACATTGACAGAGCCGATCCAAAGGACCAATATTCCTGTGCAAGAATTTGTGTGGAAGTTGACTTGGAAATAAGACTGCCAGAAGCGGTAAAACTAAAGGTAGGAGAATGGCAACACCTACAAAAATTGGACTACGAGCAGCTCCCGTTCAAATGCAGAGGATGTCACGAATACGGACATTTTCAGAGAAACTGTCCAAATACCCCAAGCAAAGAGAAAGAAGGTGAGGAAGGTTGGCAGCAATCCCGGAAAGGAAGGTCGAAATCCAAAGGCCCAAGAAGGGAAAACCCAGCCCCCACTCAAATCAACCCTAGAAATAGAGAGATGACAAACAGCTTCAAAACACTGGAAAAGGAAGGCAAATTGGAGAATCCAAGCAAAGAAACTCAGGTTGAAGAAGAAAAAGACGGCCAAGTCCCGGAAACCGACGGAACCCCAAAAACAACAGAGGAAATGGAGAAACTTGTCTCCCCTCCAGGGAACGAGGTGGCTCAAGGCATCGAGGAGGGGGAGATCTCGTCAGAAAATGAATCAGAAGGAGCGACTGAAGCCTGGGACACCCCAAAGAAGTTGGGGAGAGGTAGGAAATCCAAAAAAGCAGAATGAGACTAGGAAACCTACAAAGATGTTCTCAAAGGAGCACAGCCAACCCTCAAGCAAATGATCGGAGTAAGGCAAACCAGGAAGCTATCCAAGGCCTCCCAAGGAGGCCATTCCCCTCCACAAAGTAAGCAATGAAGTTAACTTCCTGGAACTATAGGGGTCTAGGTAGCAAAAAGAAGGAAGAAGCTCTCAGGGACATTCTCAGAGCAACGAAAACATACATCCTACTTATCTAGGAAACCAAGATGAGTCAATAGGACTCTATGAAAGTTTCAAAAAAAGTATGGAAAAGCAGCCAGGGTTTAGCTGAAAACGCTAGAGGCGCGTCAAGAGGACTCTACAGCGTTTGGAACGCCTCCAAAATAGATCTGATCCGTTCAGACCTTTGCATGCATTGGATCTTCTCCCAACTGCTCCATAGGGAGTCAGGGAAAATGGTAATTCTCTTCAATATCTACGTCCGACAGCATATAGACAAAAAAAAAATTTGCTGGAAAACCCTCCTAAATTATTTAGCCGACAATGAGCTAGAAAACATCATACTAGGAGGGGACCTAAATGTAACTTTGGCCCAAGAGGAAAAACGAAGAGGATCTATTGTAAGGGACCAAGCTAGAGAATGGGTGGAGGACCTAATCTCAGCATGGGATTTAATGGATACTAAGCCGACCAGGGGACATTACACCTGGACTAACAGAAGGGTAGGCCCGAGGCACATAGCTGCCCGTTTGGACATATTCCTTGTCCAAAGCTCGTTCCTGTCCCTTGGGCTCATAGCCACCTCATAAATTCTCCCCCATAGCACCTTTGACCACAAACCAATCAGCCTAGAGCTAAGGAAGGACCAAGGCCAGGGGCTCATCCCCTTCAGATTCAATCCCTCATGGATACAGGATAAAGACTTTCTGCACAAAGTCTCCAGCATCTGGACAAGCAAGGTCAATGGCTCTGTGTTTTACATTTGGGAAGAAAAATTGAGAAGACTTAAGGCTGCGCTAAAAGAATGGGCAAAGAATCAATCTAATCCAATCGCCCTATGACTAGAAGCCCAAAGGTGTCTGGAAAGTCATCAGTTTGTTCTGGGAAAGGAGATTACTCAGCAAGACTTGCTTAAAGAGGAACAGCTTCAAAGGCAATGGCACAAAGCCTCTAGAGAGGAGGAAGGATACTGGAGGCAGAAGTCCTGAAGTCTGTGGTTGAAGGAAGGAGACAAAAATACAAGCTATTTCCACAAGGAAGCGGAATCAAGAAAACAATATAAGGCTGTAACATAAATTCAAGTCCAAAACGTAACAATCTCTGAGCCAGAGGGCATTAGGCAGGCAACTTTTGAAACATTCATAACTCTCTACTCAGAAACGCAAAGGTCAAGCATCGACCCTCAAATGTACCCCCTATCTATTGTCCCAAACCTAATAAAAGAAGATATCAATCTCAAGCTCATGGAGGAAATCACACAACAAGAAATAAAAGATGCGGTGGACCAAATGCACCTGGATAAAGAACCTGGACCGGATGGATTTACTGCAAGATTATTTCAGCATTGTTGGGAAATAATCAAATCGGACCTAACCAAAATGATAAGAAAATCACAAGCAAGCAACAAGCTAGGAGGAAGCACAAATTCAGCCTTCCTGGCACTCATCCCTAAAGAAAAAGGAGCGCTGAGCTTTAGCCGATTCAGGCCGATCTCCCTCTGTAACACAGGTTACAAAATTCTTACGAAGGTCATCGCAAACAGATTGAAAAACGTTCTCCCTCTAATAGTTCTAGAGAACAAGGGAGGCTTCATCAAAGGTCGACAAATAGCAGACAACATAATTTTGGTACAAGAAGCTCTTCACTCAAGCCTACGCAGGAAAGATAAAGGTATGATTATCAAACTAGACCTTGCAAATGCTTTTGACAGAGTTAATTATAATTTCATTTTTGAGGTAATGAAGAAGTTCGGATTTGACCAATCCTTCGTGAACTGGATAAGAGCTTGCATAGGATCGCCATGGATAGCCCCCATGGTAAATGGAAGAGTAACCATTTTTTTCAAAGCGTCTAGGGGCTTGAGGCAGGGATTCCCTCTCTCGCCCATGCTATATGCAATTCAAGCCTCAGTTCTGAGCTACTAGCTGGAAACTTCCAGAACCCAAAGCAACCTCTAAGGACTGAAAATAGCGCAAGGTGTAAAGGAAATCAACCATGCGCAATTCACGGACGATACCCTACTTCTAGGTGGGGCAAGTCTGTTAGTTGCAAAAAGATTCAAAGAGGAGCTAGATGCATATGCTGCAATGTCAGGAAGTGAGATAAGCCAATCAAAAAGTAAAATTTATGGTTGGAACATTACACCCATAGAGATGCTGGGAATTTCCAAAGTTTTGGGGATGGAAGGGCATACCAAATGGGAGACCTTCACCTACCTGGGAATCCCTATTTCCAACGCTTCTCCAAGGGCCTCACAATGGAACCATTTACTTAACAAACTAAAAAAGAGAATTTCCTCCTGAGGGGCGAGCTGGCTACCTCTAGCAGGGAGGATAGTCCTTATCAAATCCGTCCTGGCCAATGTACCCATCTACCAAAACTCTTTATTGCTAGCCCCAAGCTCTACAATTCAAAAAATAGAGGCAATGCAGAGAAGCTTCCTGTGGGAAAGGGGGAAGCAAACAGGCAGGAGACTTCACCTTATAAACTGGGACAAAATCTCCAAACCTCTCTTGGAAGGAGGCCTCAATTTTAAAAACATCCAAGTACAGAACCTGGCTCTAGGGGCGAAGCTGTTATGGCACATTGTCAATGAGAACACCGCTTGGAGCAAGGAAGCACTATGGAAGAAATATTTCAGAGGCACAAGGAACAGGTGCATAGAAAACCCTTGTAGAGAGACTAAGGGGTTCCCAACCTACGCCCTGTGCAAAAAAGCCATGGACCTTTTCACTCCTCACCTCACTTGGGTGCCAAGAAACCGGAAAAAAATTAAAATCTGGCAAGACTCCATTCTAGGGGACCCACCTTTGGAACGAAACCAGGATCTGCAAAGGCTAAAAGGTTGGATGGATGGGGAAAATCTAAAGACGCTCTATGACATTTCTAAGTGGGGGAACGAAAGAGGCAAGCCGTGGCAAGGTTGGGAAGTGGGAAATCTGCCCCAGGACTTAGAAAATGATTGGGGTGCTCTAAAGCTCAGTTTGCAGGGGAAATCCCCCATTAAAAAAAGAGGTAAAGATGAGAGAGGCTGGGGGAAGAATGCGAAGCCCTACTCCACCTCCCTGGGATACAACACCTTCCAAAACATCCCTCATGTTCCTCCCAACCCAACCATCTGGAAATTCATCTGGAACACCAAAACCATTCCCAAAATAGACCTGTTCCTCTGGACTTTAAGTCATAATAGTATCCAAACAGGGGAGAACCTTCAAAAGAAGGGTTGGGAGGGTCCTTTCAGATTCCCCTTGTGTCAACAAGCTGAGGAAACCTCTGATCACCTTCTTCTTAATTGTAGCTATTCAAAAGAAGTCTGGAATCTGGCAGTTGGGTTGCAAAAGAACCCAATTCTCCCCCAAGACATTAATTCCCTTCTCCAAAACTGGACGACCCTTTACCCTTTCCAATTGAAGAAGCAAAGCTATGCCTCGGGGCTCTGGAGAGCACTCCCAAGGTTTATCCTTTGGAAGCTTTGGCTGGAAAGAAACAACAGGGTTTTCAGAGACAAGCAAAGGAGTGCCTCACTGGTGACTGCAAAGATCAAAGCCCTCTTTGGCGAATGGGCTAACACCCATCGACATCCTCAATACAGTAGGGAGCTGGAAGAAAAAGAAGAACTTTGGCTGGGCCAATTCCAAATTCATTTGCAAACAGGGAACACATGCAATACCACAACTCAGGAAATTTGGGAAATAAGGGCAAGGAAGAACGAATTTGACAAATGGAAAAAGGAAAGAACAAACTACATTCTGTCCTTTGATGGAGCCTCAAAGGGCAATCCAGGCCAAGCAGGAGGAGGAGGATTAATTGTAAAACCAAACGTAGAAGTCATGGCACGATATGCCATAGGCCTAAGCATCGCCACCAACAACCATGCAAAAGCAATGGCATTATGGCAGGGCTTGTGCCAAGCCAGAAGCAATGGAATTCGAAAACTGATTATCATAGGAGATTTTCTAATGTTAATCTGTGCCATAGCCCGTTCCATGAAAACTCAAAATGCAAAAATCAATAATTTGTTGGCCAGGATACGCCTCCTCCTTCAAAGGTTTGACTCATATCAAGTGTTCCACGTCCCGAGGGAGCTGAATATAGAAGCGGATGAGGAGGCAAATAGAGGCCCAAAGCTGGAAAAAGGACGCATGTGTGAAAACGGCTAGCTAACCACGGTGGATCTACCTTGACCAGCCTCAACCTAAATGGAAGCATGCAAATTGCAAAGAAAGGAACAAGACCAAATCCAGTGATGTAACATATGCTGAAACAGTGCTGGAACATATGTTGAAACAGTGATGTAACATATGCTGAAACACAGTGCTGGAACATAAGCTGAAACAAGGTTGGAACATAGGTTGAAACACAGTGTTGTGACATATGCTGAAACATAGTGCTGGAACATATGCCGAAACAAAGTGCTGGAACATATGCTGAAACAGTGCTGGAACATATGCTGAAACAGTGCTGTAACATATGCTGAAACACAGTGCTGGAACATATGCTGAAACAATGCTGGAACATATGCTGAAACACCGTTGTAACAAATGTTGAAACAATGCTGAGACTTATGCTGAAACAGTGACTGGAGTTTCGACATTTAAATTTAATCCAGTTCTATTAGAAGACATACAGGAGCTAGTTCAGTTCACAAGTCTATAGCTATAGAAGTAGAATGGTTTAGAAAGACAGGCCTGAAGAAATTCGAGGCCATTTTGTAACCGGATCTGTGGCTAGTCCACCCCATTAATATAATCTATAACCGTTTCTGTCAAAAAATTAAAATTAAATTCATTAAAAAAATACAAAATTAGATTATCAAAGATAAAAATTCCATACAAAAATGTATTAAAATGAATCTTGGAAATTAAATAGAATCAAACTACTAAAGTTAAAAATGTTAAATTGGAGAGTTTATTTCAAATCAAAA
>ML780856.1:23011-46532 GCA_009831015.1 Picea engelmannii | reverse complement strand
TTTTATAAAATGTATATTAAACAATTTTTTTTTTTTTATTTTTTTTTTATTTTTTTATGTCATATCAATTATAAAAAAAAATAAAAAATTATTGATTTTATAAAAATGTATATCATAGTAATAGAGAAGAGTAAACTATCAGGTGTAGTATGTGAAAGTAGATTCTATTCATTTTTTTTTTGTGTGGATGGTAACAGGGTAAATCCTTGCCCTTGATTACCACTTGAACTAACTCTTTGGACTAAGTAAACACTATTCATTATAACATTTTTTTTCTTATTTCTTAATGTTAGAAGAATATTTTTTTATTTTTAATGCTTGTAATAATATAGTTTTTCTTTTGTATTAATTGTATTCAATCTTATATCATTTGAAATAAGTATTAAATTTAAAAATATTATTTAAAATAGGTATTGAATTAGATATGGACATATTTAATTATTTATCTTCAATCTCTTTTTAAAGAGTTGGTATGTTACAACTATTCAGATTTTATCTTTTTTCAAGTGAGATTAAACCGTTCCAAGCACTTCACTTACACCAAAATATAAGTTTTACATATAATTTGTCATATTAATTTTTAAATAATAAATTCTACATTTATTTATTATATTAAATTTTTGTATATAGGTGTAATTTACATTTTGTGTATGTGTTCATCTGCATTTTCTTATTTAAAATTATATAATATGCCATGCAAATTTATTAATGTTTGACAAAAAAAAAAAAAAGTTTATTTATGTTTGTATTTTGACATAAAATTGTATTGTAAATATCAGTTGTTCTCATTTTGTTTATTTATGTTAGTAATTTGACATAAAATTGTAGTGTAAATATTGTATTTTCTCATTTTGAATTATGATTAATTGTATATTGTATGTATGTTTAAATTGACATACTTTTTCTTTTTCTATCATGTTTTTCATTTGACATGGAATCCACAAAAATAGTGAGAAACTTATTTTAATAAAAAAATAAAAATACCACAACAATATTAAACATTGTAATCCTCAAATAACCTAATCTATTATCATTACAATTACAAAACTTTTACAATTACAATGATATATGACCACTAAATTGTGATTCAAGTATATTAATCATGTTCTTTACTATATCATAAATATCTATCTTTATATAAATAAAACTTAATTTAAGCATGTAGAGATAAATCTTAACCTAAATTAATTCACCATAAAAAAAATTATAAGTTTAAAATTCACATTAATGTATTTTTAAATTCACATTAATATATTTATATTAAAAATGTGTTTTTATTACTTAATTTTGTTATTTTAAATATTATAAAATAATTATTAAAATTTGGGTAGCTTACAATTTATAATGTATATTTATCATTTTATATCAACATTAAAATTAGTAGGATATCCATTTGTATATTTGAAATTATCTATTTATATCAACATTAAAATTAGTAGAATATCCATTTGTATATTTCAAATTATTTATTTATATCAACATTAAAATTAGTAGGATATCCATTTGTGTATTTCAAATTATCTATTTAATAAATATTAATTTTTCATTTTAAATTTGATAATTTAAATATTTTACAAATTTATAATTATTATCACCAACAATAATATTAATTTTTCATTTAAAATTTGATAATTTAAATTTTTTACAAACTTATAATTATTATGATGTAAATGGCAAGGAGTCCCCATGATCTTGAAAACCAACTAAGAATTCTCAAGGATTTTTTCTCCAATATAGGTATGACTGTTAATACTCATAAGACTAAGGTCATAATTATTAAATCCAATAAGATCCCTTATGATACCTTGGTATATGACAACAACAACTTGGAGGAAGTGACTTCATACAAATATCTTGGAATTGATATTCACCAGAAGATTAATTGGAATTATAGCATTGAGAAAATGATTATTGGGGGATGGAAAGCTTATTATGGGCTTGAAAACAATTGTAAATCAGCTAAACTTTGGAGTTGGGATAAGAAGAAACTCCTCCTTGAGACTCTTGTTACACGTGTTATTCTTCATGGATGTGAAGTCTCGGGTTGTAGTATCTCTAGTGAATCCTAGAGAAAGATAGAGAAAATACAAAAGAATTTTATAACCTATAATATCCAAATTAAAGGAAATACGCCCTATCCCATCCCATCCTCCTCATAGAAACACGCCTCTCCCCCATTGAGAGCATGGCTATGACTAGATACCTAATGTATAAGAACAAGTTAAACAACATGGAAGACAAGACCTAAAATTACTTCCAAATCAAGTCATAACCACCATCTAGGGAAGATGGCATAAAGACGCCCGATCTTGGATAAACTATTGGGGAATCATGGAAGAAACCATTTTGCAGAATAAAGATACTATTAAAAAAAATGTCCAATCAAAATTTAAGGAAAAATGTGGTGTCATAAAGAGTTAGAGGAAAAAAGAAAATTAAGGTATTATAAAGATGTAATCAACCATAACTTAGAAGATCAAAATTATCTATCTGTTTTTCCAAGTGTAAAGAAGAAAATAAACATTGCTAAGATAAGAACAGTTTCTCACGAGCTCCATAGTGAAACTGGGCAAACATTGCTAAGATAAGAACAGTTTCTCACGAGCTCCATAGTGAAACTGGGCTTTGGTCAATTCCTAAAACGCCATGGGATTAAAGAGTGTGTCACCTTTGTGACACTAAGAAGGTCAATTCCTAAAACGCCATGGGATTAAAGAGTGTGTCACCTTTGTGACACTAAGAAGGTTGAAGATGAAAAAGACTTCCTCTTAGATTGTCCAGCCTATACCCATATTAGATCTCATTTTTAAAATATTGATCACACTACCAACCTTCCTAACCTCTTAACTCAACAAAATTATGGTGATCTTGAAAAGCTTATCTTAATGTTTTTTGAGCATAAAAACAAAATTCTAAAGACTCACAAGTAATCACTTACCCTTTTAAGGTCTGATAGACCAATTAGATCTTAGTGGACGTTAATCATCATCATCATAATATATACATAATAACTTTAAGTAAGGTAAAAAAATATATAAATCATAGGAAAACTAAAAAATATTTGTTTAAACATTGAAGTTATACAACTTTTTAAAATAGTTTAATTTTATGTAAGATAGAATGTAATTTTTTTTGTTTTATAATTTAAAAAAAAAAAAATTGTTATATTTTAAATTATATATTTGATAAAATCGAATTTTTAAAATAGTTTAATTTTATGTAAGATAGAATGTAATTTTTTTTTTTTTTATAATTTACTTTAAAAAATTATTATATTTTAAATTATATATTTGATAAAATATATAATTTAAATTATTATAAATGTAAATTTTTTTTGTTTTATAATTTAAAAAAAAATTGTTATATTTTAAATTATATATTTGATAAAATCGAACTTTTAAAATAGTTTAATTTTATGTAAGATAGAATGTGATATTTTTTTTTTGTTTTATAATTTACTTAAAAAAAATATTATATTTTAAATTATATATTTGATAAAATATATAATTTAAATTATTATAATTGTTTTATTATATATTTGATAAAATAGAACTTTTAAAATAGTTTAATTTTATGTAAGATAGAATGTAATTTTATTTGTTTTATAATTTACTTAAAAAAATTATTATATTTTAAATTATATATTTGATAAAATCAAACTTTTAAAATAGTTTAATTTTATGTAAGATAGAATGTAATTTTTTTTTGTTTTTTTGTTTTATTATATTTTAAATTATATATTTGATAAAATCGAAGAGGTGTAAAGGTTTGAACCAACAATCTTATAGAGAGAAATGCGTGCGTTTACTCCATTTTCAATTAGTCTAAACTTACAACATTATATTTTTAATTATTATTTTCATTTAAATTATATTTAACATTATATTTTTAATTATTATTTTCATTTAAATTATATTGTTTTTGTGCTTTAATTTTAAGAGCAAATTTTTAAGAAACCAAGTAAATTAATTTAATTTAAAAAAAAAAATCTCTTTTACCTGAGTAAATTATTTTATTGGTAAAAAATGCATATCTCCTTTACATTTAGTGAATATTATAATCCTATAATAGAAAAAAAAACATATCATCAGTTCATATTTAATAAAAATATAATTATAAAAAACAGTGATTAAAATATTTTGTTTAATATAAATTAGAAAATGTAAAATTTATCTTTTTATGTAGAAAGATAGAGCAAATATAAAAGAATTTACTTCGGCTAAACTATTGGGGAATCATGGAATAAACCATTTTGTAGAATAAAGATACTATTAAAAAAGACTCCAAATCAAAATTTAAGGAAAAAATGTGGTGTGATAAATAGTTAGAGGAAAAAAGAAAATTAAGGTATTATAAATATGTAATCAACCCTAACCTAGAATATCGAAATTATCTATCTATTTTTCCAAGTGTAAAGAAAAAAATAAGCATTGCTAAGATAAGAACAAATTCTCACTAGCTCAATAGTGAAACCTGAAGGTTGAAGATGAAAAACACTTTCTCTTAGATTGTCCAGCCTATACCCATATTAGATATCATTTTCAAAATATTGATCACACTACCAACCTTCCTAACCTCTTAACTCAACAAAAGTATGGTGATCTTAGAAAGTTTATCTAAATTAACATTTTAAAATTATTAAATATTTTTTTTTTATTATATTGAATTATTTAATATATATATATATATATATATATATATCAAATTTTAATACTAATTTTTTTAATCTATAAATAACATTTTTCTAAATAAAAATAAAATTTGTTTTTTCTTATTTTGTAATTATGATAAGAAACTTCATTTTTTTTTCCAGAGTCATGGTTATACTCAAAACATAACAAATAAAAATAATTATCGAATTGTAACACTAATTTTTTTAATTTATAAATAATTTTTTTAAATAAAAATATTAAAAAAAATTCTTATAAAATCGCTTATTTAATAATTATTTAATAATTATGATAAGAAACTTCTAGCATTTGAGAGTTATGGTTATTCTAAAAAAACATAACAAAAAGAAAGAAAATTATTATAATGTAAATTTATTTAAACACAAAATTAACATTTTAAAATTATAAAACAATTTTTTATTATTTTAAATTATTTATTTAACAAATAAAAATAAATATCAAATTTTAGCACTAATTTTTTAATCTATAAATAATATGTTTTTAAATAAAAATAAAAATAAATTATTTTATAGTTATGATAAAAAACTTTTAGAGTTATGATTATATTCCGAACATAACACATAAAAATAAACACCAAATTATAACACTAATTTTTTTTATTTATAAATAATTATTTTAAATAAAAATGTTAAAAGAAATTCTTATAAAATCTCTTATTTGATAATTAAAATAAAAAAATTCTCGCATTTTAGAGTTATCGTTATATTCAAAACATTAATTAAAAAAAAATAAAAATATTTCAATAACTATTTTAATGATTTCAATAACCTTGTACAGAAAGAAGAAAAGAAAATATTTCAATAACTATTTTAATGATTTCAATAAACTTGTACCTTTTGGTACAAAAAGAAAACCATTAAAAGGAATAACGGAGTGACCCATGAACGTCATAATATTATACTTTATTAAAAAGATGTAATGATTCCAGAAACTTTTTCTTTAGATACTATATAAAAATAAAGAAGGAACGCAGTCACCGATACGAACTAGGCAGGAAAACATTATAAACGACTGAAATAATATATTGTAATATATATTTTTTGAACAGCTTTACATATATCTTATTGCATAGGGCATACCTATTCTCCTTGAAATTAAATATATATCATTTTCATCATCTATTTACTTCTCTGAAAATGGTAAAATGTTCATTAAAAACCTCTACTCACTTGCAACAATCATAGGTATACATAACCGCACCATGTCAAACTTTAAGAACCTGCATGCCAAAGAAAATCAAGGCTTTATCGTAACGACGTAATTTATGATATGTAACTGCTAATTCTTAATCCTGCGCCACCCTCTTTTGCATTCGCCAGCCACATCCTCAACCACACGCTTAACCAACAACGCTTCGTATCTGCACACAGTTTGATAACATGGATTAATCAACCCTCCATCAGTGTCCTCACAAGGAAGCTTTCCATTTTTTAAAACAACAATCAAACAAACAACTTTCCATTTTTTGAAACAGCAATCAAAGAAACAGATATGAAAGGAATGAAGGAGAGTATCTAAATCTAATTTAGTGAACCCACCCATTTGTGTCGTCGAGTGTCCAGCCTGAGAGATTAGACACTCTAAACAGAGCACCTTTCCATCTTTCAATATCTTCTGGTTTGTGAATTCCTCTACTCTGATGGTCTTGGAATGCCTGGGAAAATGGGCTTCCAGATCGCTCCGGGTGACGCACCTGCCAAGGAGCCACTTTGTAAAACAGAGGGATGGCCCTCCCCTGCACCTGTGTTGCCATTAGAGAGACTTCGTTGAGGCACCACAGAGAGGATGCATAATCTGGGGAGAAAATAGGAATCCTAATTCGGCTGTACTCAATGGCGTGCTTTAGTGTCACATTAATATCATCCCCTTTTTTAATTTGATGGGCATCATGAAAGACACGGATTTCTTTGGTAGCTGTGAGGGCTCTGTAGAGATGATCTACGAAGCCTTTCCTGACATCTGAACCTCTAAAGCTCAGAAACACCTCATATCTCCATGCTCGCCGCATTCCTAGTGTCATTCAAGAAGAAATGGATTCGCTATTCGAGATTAATCTTATGAGACGGGGTGAGCCGGGGAACCTTTTTATAGAAGGGAGGCTACCCAACTAGGAGTCGTCAAAATAAGATTTCATCAAGACCGTCGATCTTCAAATCTCCCTTCGTTGCGGGTGCTTCCAACCCTGCGAGGGTTTACACATAATTGAGGGTAGGAATTTCATAACGAAATCATCCGAGGGTTTACACAACTCTCTAACGCTAAATGGTGTTGAATAATTGTAAATTTTTAACTATATATTTGATTAGCAATTCACCCTATGACTCCTTCCTGGAGCCTTCGACTTGCATCTCTTTTCCTCGAACAAGAAAGGGCCTTTCTCTTCTCTTGTCATCGAGCGAGGAGACAAAGAATGAATGAATAACCCCCGGCTCCCCACCCAAGTCGGAATGCCAATATCAATAGGGTCCCGCCTTCTCTCTTCCTCCTTTCTTTCGTACCACTAATCAAGAGAAAGACTCCCCTGCCCCATTTTTTATGCAGATGACTGGACACTCCTTTCTTTCGTACCACTAATCAAGAGAAAGACTCCCCTGCCCCATTTTTTATGTACAAAATAAGTGTACAAAATAAGAACAATCAATTCAAATATGATTTTCTCTGAGACAAAGGATGAATCATTAGCCCCTGTTCCCCGACCCAACTTGGAATGCCAATATCAATAGGCCCCGCCTTCTGTCCACCTCCTTTCTTTTGTACTCTTAATAACATAAAGATTCCCAGGCTAGCTTTTTAATGCAACAAATGGACAGATTCAGAGTACATTCAGAGTACCATATAAAAACAAACTAATTAAAATCTTATTTTTATGAAGTATGGCAAATATAATTTTATTCTTACTAGCACAGTAGCACAGCAGCTAAATAGCTGTTGGTCAAAGCCCAAAAGTTGATAAGATGAAACGAATCTGCCCATTATCATTATCAATAGGTATACGCTTTTCGGCGTAATTATTATATATCCATATTATAATTTTATTCTTCATATTATTATATAACTTTTATTAGAAAAGTATTTTTTTTTAATTTTTATTTTAAATAGTGATGATGATTAGGAGAACAAACTAATTAAAATATTTTTTCCTTAACTATCCAAATTATTATTTAAATAATTTAATTTTGTAGATTATCATATTATCATATATGGATCAATCTTTATAAGAAATTTTATTATTATTTAAATAATTTAATTTTGTATATTATCGTATATTCATCTTTATCACAAATTTTATTATTTAAATAATTTAATTGTGTACATTATCATATATCGATCAATCTTTATCAGAAATTTTACAGGTAATAGTTGACCTACCT
Source organism: Picea engelmannii (assembly GCA_009831015.1). Classification (NCBI taxonomy): domain Eukaryota; kingdom Viridiplantae; phylum Streptophyta; class Pinopsida; order Pinales; family Pinaceae; genus Picea; species Picea engelmannii. The sequence continues at coordinate 38,470 of ML780856.1, read as the reverse complement.
TTTAGAACCAACGGTCTTACCAAACATTTAACCTTTTCTCCACCTTGACAATTATCCATTGCAAATCCTTTTTTTATAATCAATGGATTTTAGATGAAATCTCAAATATTTTATATCATTATCATATGTATTGAAAGGAAAGAGAGTAGCATAATATTATTGGTCATCCACGAGAATTAAATGGTAAGTAATGGATGATGTTTCAAGATTAATCTCCTATAATTAAATGGTAAGTAATGAGGAACTTTATAATTTTTTGAAGATAAACTATGTAAAAATTAACCCTTTGTCTTTTAAACATTTCTTTGTCTTCTAAACATTTATATGGAAAATAAAAGACTCCATCACCTTACACATAAATGAACGAAATTACATCACTCCTTCATTATTCATAACTATCTAATATTTTAATAAACTTAGATTTTAACTTTGTGGGTTGGGTTGTGCTTCCAAACCAAGCCTCCAAAAATTAAATCCACCTCAAATTCAAGTTCACTTTCCACTGGATCTTTTCCCACCATCGTATTAAATTTAAACTCAATGTTAATTTGAGATTAATTCTCTGTAACCTTTTCTATGAGGGGCCTCATACACCAATTTGGTGTTTGTCTTGGTCATGACCTTAAAATTAGATTATTTTTATTATTAGTAGTAGTATTATCATCATCATCCTTATTATTATTATTATTATTAGTTTTTTTATTAGGTAGAGTATATATTGTAATTTTTTTTCAACCTATCTTGACTTTTATCTCATATCTATATCTGAGATATGTTGACTTCATCAAATATGAGCATGCCAAGATTCAAAGGTTCCTCAGTGGGTTACCTTCAATATTCAGTGATAAGAAACAATATGATGATCTCGAAACATTGGAGGAAGCAATAAGAAGATCCAAATTCCTTTATGATCAGCATAGAGGAAGACCAATTTTCCAAAAGGCTTGGGAAGACAAGAACAAAGGTAAGATGAAAATGAGGAAGAAAGGGAAGAAGCCACCATTCTTCATAAATGGTTCTCAAGGGTAGTCATCTCAAAATGAGCCTAAAAAGTCAGAAACGTTGGGAGAAAGGGAAAGGAAACATCCTATTAAATGTTGCGATTTTGAGGGAGATAACATGTACAAAGATTGACCTCATAGAGGTGAAAGCGTGAAGACTTTTCACAATGTACAACACATTGATATAGTTGAGGATATGGACAGAAGCATGGCAATGATCTATGCAACATTGGACAACAAGCAAGCTAAATTTTAGTTTCATATGATTGAAGTGGAAGGTAATATCAATGATCAACCTATATCTATTTTAATTGATTCAAGAGATAGCCATAGTTACATTAATCCTAATATTGTTAAGGTATTTAATTTGCAAAGAAGAAAACATGGGAAATCTTTATTGGTTCAGGTAGCTACAAGAGATAAAAGAAGAATTAATGAGTTGGTTAAGGATTGTCCAATGGACATGAATGGATTGAGAACAAAGGTAGATTTGAATATCATACCTTTGGTTTCCTATGATTTCCTAATTGGTATGGATTGTTTGGACAAGCATCATGCTTTCCAAGTCTATTAAAATAAGGAATTCACTTGTTTGGATGAGGAAGTGAACTTAAGAATAATTCAGGGTATTTCAAGGGTAGTATTTATAAGAGAAATTTCATCCTTGTAGTTGAAAATAAGCTTAAGGAAATAATGTCAAATTTATGCATCCCATATGGAAGAGGTAGCTAAAGATAAAGTGTCAAGTATTAAAGATCATTCAGTCTTGAAAGTATTTGAAGATGTATTTAGAGAGATACCAAGGCTGTGACCCAAGAGAGATATACATTTCTCCATTAATATGATGTCTGGAGCTGCCCAATGTCTAAGACTCCTTATAGGATGAGTACACTAGAGCTGAAGGAATTGCAAATGTAGCTTGAACAGATTTTAAAGAAGGGTTATATATGCCCAAGTGTGTCACCTTGGGGTGCCCCAACGTTATTTGTCAAGAAGAAGGATTGAACCTTGAGGTTCTGCATTGATTTTCGACAGTTGAACAAGGTGAATGTGAAGAACAAGTATCATTTACCAAGGATAGGTGATCTATTTGATCAGTCGAAAGATGCAAATATATTTTCCAAGATAGATCTCCTGTCATTGTACCATTATCTAAGAATTAAAGAAGAAGATATCAATAAGACAATATTTATAACAAGGTATGGCCATTATGAGTTTATAGTGTTTCCATTTGGGTTGTCAAATGCACCCGTTGCCTTCATGTGTTTTTTGAATGGCATATTCATAAATTACTTGGATAAGTTTGTCATTGTCTTCCTGGATAATATACTTATCTACTCTAAGTAGAAAAAAGAGCACGAGCAACACTTGGGGATGGTGATACAAGTATTAAGGGAGCATCAGTTGTATGTAAATTTGAGCAATTGTTCATTCTATCAAAATAAGATATATTATTTAGGCCATATAATTTCAGAGGAAGGGATAATAGTGGATCCTCAGAAGATAAAATCCATTGAAGGATGGCCAACACCAAATAATATCTCAGAGGTGAGGTCGTTCATGGACTTGCGGGTTATTACAGAAGATTTATTGAAGTCTTTTTTAGAATTGCACATAAAATCATTTCTTTACAAAAGAAGGGTGTGAAGTTCAAGTGGATCTCTGAATGTGAGGAAAGATTTCAATAGTTGAATAATTTATTGACAAGATCACCAATATTGAATGTTGCTAATACAACTGAAGATTTCATTGTGTGCACTAATGCTTGCAGGGAAGGGATTGGGGGAGTCTTTAGCCAAAATGGGCGTGTGATATGTTATGAGTCAAATGAAGTTGAAAGAACATGAGATAGATTATGCCACCCAAAATTTAGAATTGATAGTCATAGTTTATTCCTTGAATATGTGGAGGCATTATCTTATGGGAAATATATTTGAGCTAAGAACAAACCATAGTGGTCTGAAATATTGGTTTGGACAACACACTTTGAATCCTAGGAAAATCAGATGGTTGGAGTTCCTTAGTGATTATGACATTGATATAAAGAACATCAAAGGCAAGGAGAACAAGGTGGATGACACACTTAGTAGAAGAGTGCATGAAAATAATGCTACAACCATTATCATGTACAAATATAATTTGAAAGACAAAATTTTGGAAGCTGCAAAATCATATCAACAATATGTGAAGACAAAATAAATATTACAATAAGGTAATGTTCAACAAAAAATTAAATATTATGAGCTAATGGAGGACGAAATTGGCCTCATGTACAGGGGCAAATATTATGTGCCTAATTTTCAGGATTTGAAAAATATGGTGCTGAGGGAAATGCATAATGTGCCTTATGTTGAGCACCTAGGTTACCAAAAAACCATTGCAACTATAAAGAACCAATATTTTTGGCCTGGTGTGAAGAAAGAAGTGGTTGATTATATAGAAATATTTCTATAATGTCAGAAGGTAAATGTTGAGCATAGTGACCATCTAGTTTTCTACAACCAATGCCCACGCTGGAGTGGAAATGGGAAGTTGAGACAATTGATTTTATCACCAAGCTGCCCAAAACAGTGAAATAACATGGTTCCATCATGGTGGTGGTGAATAAACTAACCAAAATTGCTCATTTTATTCTAGTAAAGTTAAATTACAAGGTAGCTAACATTTCAGATATTAATATGAGAGAAATTTCCAGGCTACATGGTGTACCTAAGTGTAACATCTCCTCTTACTAATAATATATTTTTTTTAAATAAAAATACATTGACAACATATATATTGTACATATATACTTAGTATTTCCATTATAAAACTTGAAATAAGTACTTTTTCATATAATAGTTTGACATTATTAACTAATGGTCATGGTGTTGCAATGACAGGTTAAAGGCTCACCGACTTCCAATACCACGATCCAATTCTAACATCAGGCCAATTGACATCGTTACATGGGTTTTCTCTCAATCACAGGTATTGTTACTTATGAACTATTAACTTCTCCTAAAATGGTTCGCATAGTATCATTTTATTACTCATCCTTACCCACAAATATATATGGTAGGCATTTCATGTTTCTAAAGTTTAGAGACCACTTGCATTACATGTAAAAAAAAAATTTACCTTCATTGAAACTCCCTAAATACCAAGGTTAAATATTTATTTATAAACTGAAGTTTATAAGTTTTATTGTTACATTATTAAAATAACCTCATACAAAGCCTTTAAATCTATTAGGGACATTATGTTCATCACACCATGATGTTGGGATATGTTTGTCTCTTTTACTTAAATATGTCAGGTTATGTTCATAATCATTGTATAGTTGGGTTATGTTCATGACATTGTGACATGGGGTTTTGTACGTCACATTGTGACAATGGGTTTTGTACACCAGATTGTGACATCACGGTTTTTTCATCATATTGTGATGGTGGGATATGTTTGTCACACTGTGACATCGGGTTATGTTAGATTGCATCACAATGTGATGTAGGTGAAAGGTTATGTTTGAATGCGACATTGGGATACATTTGTGACATTCAGATATAGGGTTATGTTCATCACATTACAACGTCAAGTTTTTTTCATCATATTTCCACATTAGGTTATGCTCGTCACATTGCAACATTGACACATTATGAAAATGAATTTTTGGCTAAGTTTTAAAAATATATATAATGAATTTTTTCCTTTGTCACAAAGATAGGAATTTTTAATTGATGCAATGTATCGCATGGAAGGAAACTTCCCTACGATGTGATATCAATTAAAACTTTAACACAGTTTATTGGACCAGAGTTAAATTCAAACTCTATTATATTTTAATTGGATCAAAGGTAAATTAAAACTTTATCATGATATTTATATGAAATATTTTTTCAAATTCACTTACATAAAATATTTCATCAAATTCACTAGGCTTGAATATAATTCCCTCTTTATCAGCATCCCACGTTTATATTTCCCTCAAACATGATTATATATGAAATGATGTTTCTTGAAGGTATGAAGATTTACATTGACTATTTTCTCAACCATTATATTCAGCTATGAATATTTACATTCACTATTTCCTCGACCATTTTAATGATGAACATACATGTTTTATCATGCAAGAAAGTTAATGGTTGAAATCGCAGTCTTTCATTTATTGTGCCAATGAAGAGCATTTTGAGCATATGAAATCATATCCGTAGAAATCACATATGTGATTAAAAGTCCATTAATTCTTACACTTTTCAATAGGTTATGTTCATCTCATTGCGACATAGGGCTCTGTTCGTGAGATTGTGATGTGAGGTTTTGTGCATCACTTTGCAATGTAGGGTTTTGCATGTCGCATTTTGTTAGTGGGTTTTGGATGACAGATTGCAAGGTTTGGGTATATTCATCAAATTGTAACATGGAGAAATTTTCGTGACATTATGATATAGAGTTATGTTGGATTTCATTACAGGTAATTTATGTTGGATCAGAGGTAATTTAAAACCTTATCATAGTTTATTATATTATAGGTAATTTGTGTTGGAATGCATCCAAGATAATTTATCTTGAATCAGACGTAATTTAAAACTTTATTATACTTTATTAGATGAGAGAAAATTTTAAAATTTATCATAGTTTAATTGAATCAAAGGTAAATTAAAACTTTATCATGTTTTAAGAGATTTATATGAAATACTTTGTCAAAGGCACTTGCATAAAATATGGTCATTGTATATGAAATATTCTTTTTTTAATATGTAATTTAACCTTATTTGTCTTTTGTTTAAAAATGTCATTCTATAATGTATCTATTTGACTATTATTTTAAAATGTAATTCTATTATGTATCCATTTACATGACATTCTATGATGTATAATAAGAACATTATGAGAGATAACAACAATCAATATTTCTTTCTCATAGACTTAATTATTTTCAACTTAAAGTAAATAAATTGATGTAATAATTATTTGTTCGTGGAAAAAGAACTCCATTTGATTTGTAATAAAATTTTCTTTAGTCTTATAAAAAATGATTTAAAAAGCAATTATATGCTTTTTATTTTCAACTATTTCACCTATCTATATTGAATTGAAAAAATTATGAATATTATATATATATATAATAAATTAAATTGTATAATATATATATAATTTGAGTTGGTTTAATGGTTGAGAACATGTGTTTCTTTCTACATACAATTTTGATAATTTTTATATAAGATTTTATTAATTTCTTTTAGATCTACTGATTTAACCAAATTTTATGTTTTTACCATAACATTGTTTTGTTTATCCACCATGTGATGAAAAAAATGAAATTTACCATCATAATCTAAAAACTTAAAAAAAACCATGATATAAAAATCTAAACAAAATCTACATCTTAGGAAGATCCATGTCGTAAGAATGCTAACAAAATCTATATTATAGGGTACATGTTGTAAAACATTTCAGGCAAAATCTATGCTAGAGAGTCCAAGACATCTCAAGAAGATCCATGTCGTAAGAATGCTAACAAGATCTATGTTATATGGTACATGTTGTAAAACATTTAAGACAAAATCTATGCTAGACAGTCCAGGACACCTCAAGAAGATCCATGTCGTAAGAATGTTAACAAGATCTATGTTATATGGTACTTGTTGTAAAACATTTCAGGAACTAGCTTGTCTAATTTTCATATATATATATATTTTTGCTTAGGGGAATCGGTAACAACAGTAATCCTGCCCGCTGCCTTATAACCCCTGGGGAGAAACGCACATCCCCGCAAGCACACCCTCCGGGTAAAGCGGGGTGAGAATCGACTTTGAGACCTCCTTTTTACATAGTTCATACCATTTACACGGACTTGCCAATCGGTCTACACCCCTGCGGGCATTTTCATATATATATTTAATTCATATAGATACAATGTTTTTTTTTATATATATTTACTTAAAAAAGACATTGTATCTCTATATATAGAGCATATATATAGGTAGAAAAAATAAAAATAAAATACTAAGCACATATATTACAAAAGGAAACATCCATTAAAAACGAAGTCTCTCTTAGCATTTATTAGAGACCTCCATTTAATTTACACAACCAAGTTGAGTGGAAATGACATAGACTCTACTATTTCAACCTAGATATGGCCATTAAATTGGTTGTTGTAATATGAAAATCTGGGTAACCTGTAAATATTTAAATATGGACTTGGTACCGTGATCTTTTGTGTATATATTAAAAAGATCCGGGGTGGAGTATCAGATGGGTCCGGAGGCACTTATGGCACAGGCCACGGTTCGGGCACTAATTATGTCTCCGTTGCTGGTGCAATATTAGGGCAAGGTTATGGCTGGGGCACTGATAATGGTGATCGAAGTGTCCCCTCGCGTACCTATGAATCATAAATTCTTTCACATGTTGTTTATCATATCTACCGACTTGCAATTCAAGAAATTATTGAACTCCAACCACCTCCCAGGGTACTAGGTAAATGGATAGCCACTGCAAATCACAGGTGACACATAGTTTCACTTAATCTTCCACTCGAACCACCTTACAAGAATGAAACGTAAAGGACAGGACAGATGCCTGAAGGAATACTTCGTGAAGGACAGGTGTGTTGCAAATTTTATAATCGGTGAAACTTGAAATCCAACCCACTAATGATACTTATTTTATTTTTTTTTAATATAAAAAATTCACAAACCACAAACTTAGTAAAAAAATCTAAATGCAAGGAAAAAAACCTAAACTTAAAGTAGGTATTAATAACATGATTTATTATTATTATGCTTATCAGGTTAATGATGAAAGGAATGTTTTCTCATGTAAAGAAGTTAATGGTTGAAATTAGAGTCTTTGAAAAAATATTCAAAGCATATAAAATGTGTTCATTAAAGGATTAAAAACCCATTAAATTTGACCATTTTCAATAATGAGAGAAAGGAATATTTCGTCATGTAAAAAAGTTAATGGTTAAAATCACAACTTGTGAAAAAATATTCAAAGCATATAAAATGTGTCCATTAAAAAATTAAAAACCCATTAAATATGATCATTTTCAATAGATGTATGCTTATCTACATAGATAATTAAATTTGGCCATTTCTAATAAAGGTGAGTGCAAGCTAATGATGGCCTCTCATGAGGCGTTAGTGGCAATGAAAACCTAGAAAAACAACAATATGTTAACTTGGAGGGATTATTCAAGGTACTTTTACAATAAATTTGAATATGGTGTAATAAGATGAAACGTAAGAAATAGAATTAGCTTTCTGAATATATAACTTTTATTCATAAAAATTGTGAAGAACTAAGTCAAATTTGATTTTTTTTAAGAGTGGTATCTTATTTTTCCAACAAAATACAAGGTATAAGTTTTCATTAGTGTAGATGAATTTCCTTCCAAAAACTTGTAGAGAACCCATTTTTCTTCTGTAGTGTATTTTTTGGAAATTTTAATATTAATTTTATATATTTTTTAAAATTTTCAAAGTCAACATATGCCTGAAATTACAACTTATTTTGCGTCCATATAACTCATTTGAAAAACTTTATAGCATAAATAAGAGAGATATGTATTCTAGGATTTTAATATATGTGAAGACAAAGATAAATTAAAAATAGTAAAAAATAATAATTTAAAAAAAATCTATTATATATTTGAAATTTTCATAGCCAACTCTATCTATGTCTATAATTTCGTCAACAACGGAATTGTTTAGCTTATAGAAAAATAACATCAAAGAAAGAGATATAGAGAAGTATTCACAAAAATGAAGTTCTTTATTAATTTGTAGACTAAACCACTAGATTTGTTATCCCAAACCTAAATCCAATCCAACCAAGTCAACATACACCTTGTCAATGCGACCCATTTTTTTTTAATTTAAACAAACATGCACATGCTCTAGAAACATGTGCACTTTCCTAAACCTAATTTCCTTCCTTCTCTATCTTTGTCCTTTACATACTTCTCTGAAAATGGTAAAATGTTCATTAAAAACCTCTACATACTTGCAACAGTTACAGGTATACGTCACCGCACCATGTCAAACTGTAAGAGCCTGCATGCCAAAGAAAACCAAGGTTTTATCGTAACGACGTAATTTAAGATATGTAACTGCTAATTCTTAATCCTGCCCCACCCTCTTATTCTCCAGCCACATCCTCAACCACACGCTTATAACCAATAACGCTTCGTATCTGCACACAGTTTGATAACATGGATTGATCAAACAAACAAATAGAGAGGGCTCAAAGAACCTACCTCTAATTTAATCAATTCTGGCAAAGCAGCTTTCCACTCTTTAAACCAACCATCAAAGAAACAACTTTCCTTCTTTTTTTTTTAAATAGCAATCAAATAAACAGATATGAAAGGAATGAAGGAGAGTATCTAAATCTGTGACTGGCTTGAGAAGGGGTGAGCTGGGAAACCTTTTTTATAAAAGGGAGGCTACCCAGAGATTTGATCAACGCCGTCGATCTTCGAATCTCCCTTCGTTGCGTGTCCGTTAATTTCAGGAGGAGACTGGATGAGAGATTTAAGGAGGAGCCTGCACAGTGCTTTCAACCCTCCCGCTCTCCTCCTTAAATCAACAAAACAAAGGAAGCTTTGAGGATAGCTCTCTTGAGATGCTGATTCGCTGTACTTTAACGGTTGTATTCTAACGGTTATATGTTGTATTGTAACGGTTGTATTTAAACAACAGAAAAATTTAATTTCAAACTGACCCATCTTCTGGCTCCATGCTCTAATAAGATTTTCTAATTTCATGCTTACCCCTCTTCTGGCTCCCTGCTCTAATAAGATTAATAAGACCCCGGCCACTCCTAACCCACGTCATTCGCTACCTTGAGGTAAAGACAAGCGAGTCAAAGGAGTTGAAAATTGCAGGAGATCTCGCCAGTTTGAACCCTCACTTATCTCGGACTGGTAGGGAAGCCGGAAGCCCTGATCAAGCAAGCTAGTCACGGGCTTGGCTTGTCCTTTCATTTCCTTTACTTGAATAAGAAAGGACATTTTCTTTGTCATCGAGCGAGGAGACAAAGAAAGAATGAATAACCCCTGGTCCCCCACCCAAGCTGGAATGCCAATATCAACAGCATCCCGCCTTAATTCTTTCTCCCTTCTTTCGTACTACTAATCAAGAGAAAGACTCCCCTGCCTCCCTTTTGTATGTAAACGAGTAGACAGATTAAGAGTACAACTTAAGAACAAACTAGTTAAAATATGATTTTCTGTGTGACAAAGGATGACTCAATAGCCAACTTGGAATGCCAATATGAATAGGGCCCCACCTTCTCTCCCTCCGTTCTTTTGTTCTGTTAATAACAGAAAGACTCTCCTACCCACCTTTTTAATGCAACAAGTGGATAGATTCAGAGTACCCTATAAGAACAAACTAATTAAAATATAGATATAATTTTCTCTCAGCTGCGAAAATATAATTTAATTCCGTGTATTATGATGTATCCATATTTATCATTAAATTATCTCTTTTATAATAATTTTAGGTCATGATTATGATTAACCAAATATCTGTTTTATAATTTAGATCATGATTATGATTAACTTACATCCATTAAAATATAATTTAATAATTTTAAATCATGATTATGATTAACTAATCATTTCATTTATAATTTTACATCATGATTATGATTAACCTAGAGAGATTAAAATATAATTTATGAAAGCAAACTAATAAAAAAATAATTTTCTTTAAGTGTAAAAATATAATTTAAATAATTTAATTTAGTCCGTTATCATATATCCATCTTCATCATAAAAATATGTTTTTTTTTTTTTCTAAACATTTAAAAAAAAAAATTATTAATTAAATTATTGAAAAGTGATTTTATAGTTTTAGATACTATTTCATAAATAAATGTTTATTATAAAAATATTCTTTTCAAATCTTAAATCATAATATGTGTTTTAGAAAAAAAAACATTAATTAAATTATTGAAAAATGATTTTATAGTTTTAGATATTATTTCATAAATAAATGAAATATATTATTTGTTCTTTAAAAACTAAGTAAATTTAATGTAATATATGAAGGTTTGAAATTAGAGTTACAAAGTAAAAGCACTTACAACAAACCACAAAATTATAAAACTTTAATTTAATAGCCAATGTTATGGGGGCTTATTATTATTATATGCATTTCTAGACCACTACAATACTAGGAGCAACTACAAAAGAGGAAATCAATGGATCGTCAAAGTCTTTTTGTTCAATTACAAATCACATATTTATGTGTGAGGCTAGAATTATTCACTTCCAAAATTTTTTAATTCTTTTTGTAATTTAAATGTTTATTTTTATAATTAATTAGTGTATATCTATCTTAAATATAATGACAATGATGATAATGGTTAAAAGTAAGATATTATTTATATTTCTTTAAAATGTTTTCTTGATATTTTATTTAATATTATCCTTTTGGTATTTATCTCTAATAATAGGGTTTATGTTTCTAATTATTTCTCATTTTCCTTCCTTTGCATTATTTACCTTTTGAACCACCTGTCTTAATTTAGCCAAATCTTTTGGAATGAGGTTTTCATTTGGGCATTAGAGCTCACCATAACCAAAATCAACCTATCTTATGTTCAATTATTTTTCCAAGCCTTTTTGGTTCTATAAGCCTCTTTGTTTCAATTTTTGATTTATTTTTTAATTCCTCCTTGATTATTGCTAATGTGTCCTCATGTTCTTTTATACCCAAAATTATGAGGTTCAAGACTCTTTTGTTATGCTCATGGTCTAACTAGATGAGCTTATTCATTTCCTCCTTGATAGGTTTGATATCCAATTTGTGTTTCACACAATTTAGAGCCAAATTCTTAATTAGATTTTCTTCTAGCTCTTTAATCTTGTCCCTAAGATTGCTATTTTGTTCGACCTCTTGTTTATGCCTTGATTGTTTTTGTTCTTGGTTTATTTTTTTTATTTCTTGTAATATAGTCTCAAACCTTAATAGTTTATTTCATATTGGTTTATGAATATTGACTTTTAAGGATCTAAATTTATTATCAAGAATTGCTACTAACTCACTTTGAAGTTTGGATTCTCTCTCTTCTCTATGTTTTTATAAAGATTCTATATATTCATTCTTTAGAGTTACTTTGTTATGTATTCCTCTCTTAGATATAGGTATCAACTCTAAATTACTCTTATTGAAAAGAAAAATTAATAAATAAGAAACGTGTGCACCTAATTCAAGGTAGGGTTTGAATACTCGGGAATGGGGGATTTAGTTACCATGGATAAGATTAATTCAAGGTAGGGTTTGAATACTCTAGAATGGGGGATTTAGTTACCATGGATAAGATTAATACAGACTAGGTTCATCTTAGAACTTGGAGGGACTCGATCTCTCTTGGTGTTAACTCCATGTTGAGCACGGAAATACTTACTCATTTCCATCACACTCAGAAACATAATATAAATTTGTGTACATTATAAATATATATATATATATATATATATATATATATATAGAGAGAGAGAGAGAGAGAGAGAGAGAGAGAGAGAGAACTTAAAGTTGATATAAGATTAAATCTTTTATTTATGACCTACATTGAAATATTTTTTTGTGATTAATATATTTTTTAAATGACACATGTAAACTCTATGTTCAAGGAAGGAATTACATATCTCCATATTGGTTGCAGAAAGCCTCTTTTGGTATAATAAATGGATAATTATTGTCTCTTTAGCTTCCAAACACAACTCATCTCTCATAATTTGAATGTTTAAAGTCAAAATGAAAAATAAAAAATAAAAATATATGTGTCATTCTTTATTGCACCATGTAATTGAATTATTTGGATTCTCCATATTTGTTTATGAAATTTAGAGGGTACATAGATTAATGTCATCCACAACTTGTAAAAATTATTGACTCTTATTCCAAGTATTGGATGCATGCAAGTCAAAATGTTAAACCCTTATTTCTGGAAAACACTTTCGAGAGTCTCTAAACTAGGTGCACCTTGGAACTTAAACTCAATATTTTTTTTTTATGAATTTTGGTGATTAGATATTAAAATATGTCTTGTACAACATATTTAAATTTTATACCTTAGAAATAAAATTTGAGGCCTCTGTCAACACAATAGAAATAAAACATAGAAATTATTGTACATTGGTTCTAAACTCGGGCACAGGGTCTAAACTCCATATCTACTTTTGAAATTATAATATGATATTATATAAAACATATCCAAAATTTATCTTTGTATTCCAAGTGATGAGTATGTGATGATTAAAATACCAAACCCTTGTCGCTATTGAAAATTTGGAAAAAATGGAAATAAAACACATAACTAAAAATAAATTCTTTTTTGTGTGCACGATCACCAAATCCCCAATATGTCCCCGCATCAAAATCTCTTGGTTGGAAAATTTTGAGCATTTTACTCAAAAGGTAGGTGAACAAAATCTACAAACTAATCATTCTCCAAGGTATGTGAACAAAATCTACAAACTAGTCATTCCCCTTTGTAAATCTCCACTCATAGCATCCACAACACTTCCTTCAATTTCATGATTTCAGACGTCTCTACATCTACTCCATTATTTAGCCTTTCTTCCATTCTTTGCAACTCTAGTCCACAACTTTGCACCAATACCCTATCCCTCAACTCAATGGTTCTCGTTGCCTTACATCGCTCCTACTCAATGGTGCTTAATGCCTCACCATCCTCCCTTTTAAGAAACCATTCCCAATGCTTGTTTCATTAATTTAACCCATACGCCCATCTCTCTATGAACTCTACTATTGATATTTTCTCCTTCTTTTGTGGTTTCCTCTTCTTGACCACTTCTTTCACATTCTCTTCTATATTTTCTATTAACATACCAACACACAAAACATTTTGGAATGATAAACTTCCATCTACTCCTACTCCAAAAATATTTTCACTATAGCACCAATTGTTTACTATTCTTTTATTCATCCCATTGCTCCACAGGTTATTGCTGCTCCACTTCCTTCACATATGCCAAGACTAGATTTAGCATCATTTTCCCAATGTTTTCCACTTCTTTATTCAAAGGATGTAAGTTAATTTTTTCCCATCTTTCTCAAAATGATAGGGATTTATTCTCCGATCATGCATAACTCTTCTCTCAAATTGCCATGGTGTTTCCAACAAAATGGGACAAACATCAATGGTCACAACATCACACAGAATATTATCACTTACCAAACTTACCTCTTATCTTGCATTTTGTTTTGAAGATGGTATTCCTCTATTCTAGTTATATGTCAACCTCTTTCTCAAATCACAACAATATTTTCCTCATCATAAAATTTTCCCCTTGTTCTAAGCCAATATCATAGGGAGCCACATTCTCTCTTTCTTTTTTTCTCAATGTTATTAACAAAAAAAGACTACCTACCTATCTATATAGAAAGTAGATATTTTTAAAGTACAATATAAGAACAATTTAATTAAAATACATTTTTCTTAAACCAGAGAAAAAATAATTTAGTTTTGTATGTTATCATATATATACATCATATATATATATATATATATATATATATATATATATATATATATATATAATATTAAATCATATATTTAAAAATCCATTTTCAGCTTGGAGTTTTACTAAGTATGTCCTATTTATGGGCATTAGAGCTTACCATAACCCAAATCAACCTATCTTTATGTTCAATTATTTTTCCCTATCTTTCTGGTTCTATAATCACATTTCTTTCAATTTTTGATTTATTTTTTAATTCATCCTTGATTATTGCTAATGTGTCCTCATCTTTTTGTTCTTTTATACCAAAAAGTATGAGGTTTAAGGCTCTTTTGTTACGCTCATGGTCTAGCTCTATGATCTTATTAATTTCCTATTTGATAGGTTTGATATCCAACTTGTATTCCACACTATTTAGAGCCAAAATGTTAATTAGATTTTGTTTTAGCTCTTTAGTCTTGTCCTGAAGATTATTGCTTTCTTCAACCTCTTGTTTATGCGTTGATTGCTTTTGTTCTTGGTTTCTTTTTTCAATTTCTTGTAATCTAGTTTCCATTTTTTGCATCTAAGTCTCAAACCCTAATAATTTATTGCCTATATGTCTTTGAATATTGTCTTCTAAGGATCTAAATTTACTATCAATAATTTCTACTAACTCACTTTGAAGTTTGGATTCTCTCCCCTCTCTATGTTTTTCTATTGATTCTATATATTGGTGCAGACTGTCTAGGGTTACTTTGTTAGACCTTCCTCTATTAGATGTAGGTATCAACTCTGAATTACTCATATTGAAAAGAAAAATAAATAAATAAGAAACTTGTGCACATGATTCATGGTAGGGTTTGAATCATCCCGAAATGGGGATTTAGTTACCATAGATCATATTTACCATAGATGAGGTTCATCATAGACCCACAAAATGTATTCACCACATCAATTCACTATATATATATATATATATATATA
>ML780855.1:1845726-1866913 GCA_009831015.1 Picea engelmannii | reverse complement strand
AAGGATGTGGTATCAAAAATTTGATACTTATATGCTGGGAATTGGCTTCACAAGAAGCAAAGAGGATCATTGTGTGCTAATATCATGTGGTCCCGGAAATATGTCGTCCCGGTAATATGTCGTCCCGGAAATATGTCGTCCCGGAAATATGTTGGCCCGGTGGAAATATGTCGGCCCGAAAAAAAAAATTCGGGGGCGCTGCCCCCGAACCCCCATGCAGGGGGCTCCACCCCCCTAAGCGCCCAACACAGACGCTTAGACACTACTACTCGTGCAAAGAATATAATACATACCCAACAATGATTACAACTGAAGAGTTTCCTGGAGATGCAGGAGGATGGTGTTCTAGAGGAGGGTGAGATGAGATGGCTGGGAGTGAAAGATTATTCTGTTTCTCTCCTTCCATAGTTGCCAAAATGATGAAGGCTGGTAAGAGTTGCCATGTTCTATTCAGGATAGGACTTTTGAAGGAACTGGAGTCCTAGTCCCTGATGGTTCTTATGATGTTGCTCACTGAGTGGACAATTATTTAGGAGGTGCTTCATGGTTTCTTCCTGCAGATGGTAGAGATGGCAGATCAAGGGGCTGATGAAACCTCGTTTTTGAAGATTGTCCTAGGTTAAGATCTTGTTTTGAAGTAGAATCTAGAGGAAAGTAGAGATTTTGAGCCAGAGTTTTGATTTCCATATTGTTGTCCAAATTCTATCTTTCTGAAGGTTATGGAATTTCTCTTGAAGAGTGTATCCCTCCTTGAGAGTGAAGCTTCCATGAGGTGTGTATCCCCATCTGAGAATGTCTTGGTCTGTGCTTTTCCGGATTCTCCTTTGGATAGTAGCTTGTTTCCAGTGCTGCAGGTCATATTCCATTGCCACTTGGAGTTCCCGATGAGTAGATTTACAGCTTTGCCAAGGAGATCTGTTGGGGGTATTTGTCCACAAATCTGCTACTTTGAGAGTGGCCAGATCTTGGATGTGATTTTCGTAGGATTGTAGATTTTATTCCCGTTGTAGGGGTGGCATTTGCTGCCAAGAATCCGTCCAGAATAGAGCATTCTGGCCATTGCAAACTTCCTAGAAAGCATGTTCCTGTATGAGTGGTCGGTTTTTCCAGGCTGCATTCCAGATGTTGGAGCCTTGGATTTGCTCCTGCATTCTTATGAGTTGATTTTGATGCGTGTTTGGGGCATATTTGCATTTCCAGAGTTTTGCCCAGATCTCTACTGGTGTTTTGAGCCATCTCCACCAAATTCTTTCTCCCATGGTGTTATTTAATTTTCCAGGGTCCCGAAGGCCTAGACCACCTGAAGATTTGGGCTTGCAAAGCTTGTCCCAGCTGACAAGGGCCCAATTTTTGTTCGGGTTGTGTCCATGCCATAGAAATTTTCTTTGTAGATTCCTTATTTTCTTTCTGACAGATTGGGGGCCAGCTAGGGCCAAGAAGAGGTAAGTTGGGATGGCTTGGAGGACTGACTTTAAGAGAACCAATTTGGCTAGAAGGTTGAGGGAGCGAAAGGTCCAGTTGCTAAGACGGTTGGTGATGGAGAGTAGGAGGGAATCCCAGGAGATGTTTCTAGTTGTTAGGTCCGAGAGAGGGAGTCCCAGGTAGTGAGAAGGCAGAGTGCAAACAGGGGTATTCAGAAGTTGAGAAACGTGTTGTTGGATTGCTTCTAGAGTATTAAAAAAGAAGAGTTGCGATTTGGCCAGATTAAAGGTGGTGCCAGAGGCTTCGCTGAAATTGGAGAGGATGGAGCTTAGTTTAATTGCTTCTTGCACGGTGGGGGTGTTCATTAACAGTGTGTCATCGAAAAATTGGTTGTGGGAGGTTGTCAGTTGTAACCCGTGCAAAGGGAGGCCTTGGAGGGATCCATTTTGAATTGAGGCCTTGATATAGCGTCCTAGACCTTCAACCATTATGACAAAAAGGAAATGGCAGAGAGGGTCGCCTTGCCTTATTCCTCTTGAGGGGGAGAAGGGTTGTGAGGGGACACCATTGACGAGGATCGAGAAAAATGTTGAGGAAATGAGGTTCATTATCCAAGAGATCCAATCCTTGTTGAAACCAAAATCCGATAGGAGAGCTTTCATGTATTGCCAGCTTAATTTGTCAAAATATTTTGGAAGGTCAAGTTTTAGAAGCATACCTGGAGTGCGGGCGCTTTTGAGTGAGTGAGTGATTTCATGGAAAAGTATGACACTATCCATGATTTTCCTTCCTTGGACATATCCTGATTGCTCCTTGGAGATGATGAAGGGGAGAATTGGTTTAAGTCTTAGAGCTATGACCTTGGAAATGATTTTGTAGATCACTTTGCAAAGAGCTATGGGTCTGAAGTTCTTTGGATTTCTGACCCTTTATTCTTTGGGAATTAGAGTGAGGAAAGTGGAATTTGGTGCTGGAAGAACTTTGCCTGAGCTGCGAGATTCCTCCACCAGCTGCCACACTTCCTCCCTTAACATAGGCCAGCAGGAGTGGAAGAAGTCTGTTGTGAAACCATCTGGACCTGGAGCCTTGCCTATGGGTAACTCCTTGATAACCCGGTCCACTTATGCTTGCGTTATTGGTGTCATGAAAGCCTCATTCTATTCTTGGGTGATTACATTTTGGATATTTTGGGTCACCCACTCTATTGCTGAGGTACGGTCCACATTGGGTTCTGAGAGGAGATCCTTGTAGAAATCTGCTAGCTCATGCGTTATTTCCTAATGAGTTAACAAGGTGTTGCCTTGTGAGTCATCCAACTTTGTGATGTGATTGATGAGGCATCTATGGATCATGGATCGATGGAAGAATTTGGTTTTTTTCTCTCCCTCCTTGAGCCATTGAACCCGTGATTTTTGTCTCCAAAGGATTTCTTCCTTCTTGTGTCTTTCTTCTAGTTGCCTGAGTGGTTTTATATCCTGCATGAATGATTTGTCCCTGAAGGCTCTCTAGTTTTTGTTCCAGCATTTTTCTTTCCTGGAAGATGTTTCCAAAGACTTATTTGTTCCATTTGCGCACCTGTTGTTTGAAATATTTGATTTTTTTCTAGAAGCAATACATTTTTGTACCTTTCTCAGTTTTCATAGTGCTCCACCAGTGACAAGCTAGCTCCTGGAAATCTGGATGGGAGAGCCAAAATTTCTCAAATCTGAAGGGTTTAAGCGTTGTCCTGCTCCAGGCGCTTCCCCCCCCCCTCATTTCTCCTCCAACATGAGAATCATGTTGAAGTCGCCCCCTATTATCCATTGCTTTCCTTTTGCTAAAGAACCTAGGTAAGACAAGCTCTGAAGAAAGAGGTCTTTGTCTTGGTTGTTCTACATTCCATAGGCATTTGTGATCATTCCCTCCTTGTACGAACCAATGGTTTTGTAGTGCGTTGTGATGGTGCATGGAGTGGAGAGGCTGTGGTCAAGGATGACCATAGAAGGATTCCATAGGATGGCCAAGCCTCCTGAAGCTCCTTTTGAGTCTGTTTGATAGGATTCACAGTTGCGCCAACATCTTTTGAGGATATCTTCTACAATTTTCCCTGCACATTTTGTCTCTTGAATTAGGAATATATTAGGGTCTTCCATTTTTATGCAGTTTCGAAGAATCCTTTATTTGGATCTTCCATTTAGGCCTCTGATATTCCAGGTGAAGATCTTCATAGTTAACAATTTGGTGGGTGGGAAAAGGAGCTCTCTGAGAGCCTGCGAATCTGTCCCAAGTTGACCATATAATTTCCCGCCTCCTTTATTAGCTGATGAGATGGTTTTATGCCCCTTCACTTGTTTTATTTTGGTGTTTTCTTGGATCTTGGTTTGGCTCTATCCTGATCCCCAACCTAGATGTGGCCCCTGCTAATGAGTGTAGAAATACTTTGTGAACTTTCCTGAGTTGGTTCTCTAGTAAGTTTTGGAGATCCTTATTGTTGAGTGCTTCCTCTAACCTGTCTAGGTCGATTTCTGCTAGGTCTTGCTCATCCATTTCCATGATTGTGTCTTCCTCTCTTTCTGGTTCTTTCCCAAAGACTGGATGAGTCTGTGGATCAGCTTAGTTTGTTGGGGTTTGATACTCTTGTGATGACTGATCTTCCTTGTTCTTGTTGGGATCTTTCCCCGTGGTCCTATGGGGGTTTTCCACCTCTTTTGCTTCTGGGAGGCAGTTAAGGGCTTCAAATGAGTTATTATTTGGGTTGTTTTTTCCATTGTTGGTTGTGGGTTTCTTTTGTGCTTGTCTCCTTCGATTTTGAACCTGAGTAAATCCTTCCTTTGGTTTCTCTTCAACTTCCCTCTTGGGGTGGGGCGGGGGGGGCATTGAGAGGGCAGTCTATGAAAAGGTGTCCATGTTCATGGCATTTTCGACATCTGAAAGGGATGTGTTCATAGCCTATGGTTTGGGCCCATTCCTCGTCTTGGTATTCTAAAGTAACTATGCCTGGCAGAGCTTTGAAGATGTTCATATCGACACATATCCTTGCATAAGAGGTGTATTTTCTTTATTTGGTAGCTTCTAAAGATTTGACATATTTACCTAGAGTATTGTCTATGCCTAGTACAATTTCCTCTAACTAGAACTCTTGGGGTAGGGAATAGAGGTGAATCCATACTGGGGCATATGCGAAGTTTTCCTTTTTTGGGCAGAAGCGGTTTGTCTAGAAATGTAGGTAGAGGTCGACCGAGTTGTAGAAATATGGTCCCCCTTCAAAGATCCTATCCTTGTCCTCCAGGTTGTAGAATATTATTGTAAAGAAACCTTTGGAGCTCAACTGAAGCTCATAATATCCCTTGGGGTTCCACCATGCCTTGATCCAGTGAGCTAGGTCCTTTTCTAAGGGCCAGAGACCTAGGAATTTTCCTATGAGGGCATGGTATCACATGAACTATGTATGCTCCCCTATCCTGGTAGTTTTGATGACGTACCTGGGCGCAACCGAGGCTTGGGGGATACATTTGTCGGGTGTCCATACCCGAGATTCTTTTGGATGCGAGGACTCAACATCTGTGTTCGATTCTTTGCTTATATCCATCTATTCCTACATATACTGGTCTCGTAAGTGTAACGGTGGCTCAAAGGATGGTTGACACGCTCGCGATTTCTCTAGTTCATTGGCAACAACGTTACGGTAGGAGGGGGATTTCGCCCCCCCTTCTGTTCCCATTCTTCTGGGGCGGTCAAAGCTGCAGGGCTGAGGCGATCAACGCGTACCAAGGGAGTCATAGAAGGTCTGAGTAGGCGAGAATCAGAAGCATGAAGAAACCCTAAAAGTTACAGAGCCCGGGTTTGATATTCTATGAGGAATGAGGTTGGGAGGAATAATTATTAACCTCCCCACTATTCAATTCTTTGTGAGTGACATGTTGTGCCATTAAATGGGTCTATAAGATGCTCTTGTTGTTGAGCCCCCAATATTTCAAAAATATTTAACCTCCCTATGGAGTTTTTCGTGGATGTATTTTCAAGTGTCATCCTGTGCTCAATAATAGGAATTACAACATATGTGTGTGTGTGTGTGTGTGTGTGTGTGTTCATAATTAAATAGAAGTGTCCTCTCATATTACTACTTTGGAAAACTATATATATTCCTTCCCTAGGAATCATATTACTACTTTGGAAAACTACAGATATTCCTTCCCTAGGAATCATATTACTACTTTGGAAAACTACAGATATTTGTTTTAATATATTGTAATACCCCAATTTTTATCCATGGATTATGTATGTATATGTTTCTGAAACTTAGCTAGAAACATATATGTGTGTGGTTTATGTTTGAAGCGTGGCATGATACATTGATTAGTCACCAAGTGGGTAACCATAACCACGAAAAGTAATTTGGTTTTGTACAAAAGTGCATTATGATTTTAATATTAACACTGCTAAAAAGATGTGAGTAAACATAAGAGAGCTATGAATCCAAAAGAGGGGAAGCAAGAGAGGCTAAAGTGGGTGAGATAAATAATAATATTTTATTTTTACCCACATTTTATCCTCACTTCTCCAGCCTCATGTTAATAATTAATGATAACTTTAGGAATTAGTTTGGGGAAGCAAGAGAGGCTAAAGTGGGTGAGATAAATAATAATATTTTATTTTTACCCACATTTTATCCTCACTTCTCCAGCCTCATGTTAATAATTAATGATAACTTTAGGAATTAATTTCCTAAATGATGATAGATGGAATTCTTGTAAGGAACATGGTGCCAATGCATGTATGAGATATATATTTCTTGATTTTTTCATGCAAGGGGGTTTGTTGATCATTCTTCACTTTCATTCTACCCATATTTTTTTATTTATTTTTTCTTCCTTTAGAGTTATTTCCATACATATGTGAAAACCACAACCATAATTATGTATGAATGATGGAGAAAAGATTGTGCATTGCTAGCATATGGACTCCATAGTTTCTAATAGAACTATAGGTAAAGTGGATTTCCTAGGAGACCAGATTGCAAATAAAGGATCTCCTTTCGTTATGTTTTGTAGGATTGAGAGGGAAGAGTGTGGCCGGTTGAAGATGGATTTCTATGCCTAGAGGATTATAGTGATGCTTTTCTTTGTTTGAGAATTATGGGTTGGATTATGCGAGAGAGCTCAGATCTGATGTATAGGAATTCCCCCTTGTGGTCTCATAGCCTCATATTAGGGGTGACCTTTGTAATAGAGTGCATATAGTTGGGTGAGCAAGCATTCACTTACAACCAACTAGTGTTGAATTCTAAAAAAGGTAACTGTGATCATGGTGGAACTATGATCATGGTGAAATTGCAGTCAAGGTAGAAATTTCATTATAATATAATCAGAACAAAATATATATAAACTCCCTTATTATAATACAAATTTCATTATAATACAAATTTACAAATTAAATGCGTATAACAATTCCTTATTACCATACAAACTGACAAATAAAATTCTCAACTTAGAAAAATTAAATAATGGCAATAACAGTAAATGGTTTTTATTGTACATCACATGATCCAACAAATGCCTTACCATTTTTCTCATATATATATATATATATATATATATATATATATATATATATATATATATATCATGTTAGAAATGTGAATGTGCAATATACATCTCATCATGCAAGCACTATCTTTGTCCCATCAAAAAGTTTATTCCACCCTTTTAAAAGTTTTAAAATGATATACACCTGGAATTGAGGCCCTCCATTAAAATAATAGTTGTTTTTATCATTCACAATATGAAAGTTTTGTAAGGGGTAGGAAATTTGTGATTCCAACGGATAAGGTTGGGTTGGGTTGTCATTTGAGATGCGGAGCATGGTTACGATGAAGTGTCGTTCCCATCATGATGACGTGCAAATTTTAAATAATAAATATATAATTAATTAAGTTAAATATTTTTAACATTAAAATAAATTTTAAATAATAAATATATAAATAAATTTTAAATAATAAATATATAATTAATTAAGTTAAATGTCTTTACCATTAAAATAATTTTTATTATAATAATGTGAATTAAAAATTCATAATTTATTAAAAGCATTTATGGTATTTCATGATAACAAGGATAAATTTTGAGAAATATATTTTGTATCATATTAAAATAGTAAAATTATAATAAAAAAAAGTTAATTACATTAATATTTATTTATATTTTGTTTATGATTTGAATGTTTTTTTTAATAATTTTTATTAAGATGATGATTAACATCCATTAGGATCGAATTAGTCTATCGAATTTTAAGAGGATTACTTGTGATTATAATAATGTAAAGTAAAAATTCATAATTTATTATAAATATTGAAAAGCATTTATGGTATTCCATGATAAGAAGGAAATTTTGAGAGATATATTTTGTATGATATTTTAATAGTAAAATAAAAAAATAAAAAATTAATAACCCTAATATTTATTTATCATTTTGTTTATGATCTTAATGTTCTTTTTGCTTGTTGTGTAATTTGATCTTATACGATAAAAGATATTTTATGGAGTGACACATTGGATTTTCCTTATCAATTACAACTATGATTCACAAATGTAACATTAAGAGTGGGGTGATGGTAAAATGGGAACATTGATGATCATAACATGATAGCTCATTGGCATCATCAACATTGTTATCAATTGTCTCCATATTTTGTTTACTTATTTAGTGTTTCTGACAAGGTGGGGTCCAAGAACATTCCACCCCATTCCATCATCACACCTTGCAATTACAACATCATCCTAACAACATACAAGGTGGGTTGCAAGAACATTCCACGCCCTTTGTTATAGGGAAATCTATCTACGGATAAGGAGTTGAAACCCTCACTTAATGGGTGAAATTAAATGACAGGCAAAGGGATAGACAACATATTTCTTTCTCCTAAGACTAACATGCATTTCCAAAAGTAAATCAGAGAAAGAAGAAGGTATATACCCATTTCTGGGTGGTTTTCCAAAGTACCCAATCACTTTTGCTTGATCTTTTCTATAGCTCTATTGATTCACCAAACAACCTGCACAATCATCCAATAAGAAATAAATTTATCATTCTTCATAAAACAATAAATAGAACTTGCATGGATAAAGTCTTAATCCAATAATCTCAAGCTAAATTAGATCCACAAAACATCATTAAAAGATTCAAAAGAGATGCATAAACATAAAGATTGGGGGGGGTGGAAGATAGATCTATATTTATTGAATGAGAGTAACAACAATGATGATTACCTTGAGATTCATTGTTGTGCTCCTAACTCCAAGACCCAAAGTCCTCCTCCTTAGTCCCAAATCCACCTATGTTGAACAAGCACTATCCATAACTATATCACAGCAAGATAACCAAGTGAATGGATAATATCTCTCACCTAAGTTCTATTCATACTAATGTTGATGCCAAGTACTCAGTAATGGTGGGAAAATCAAGACCAAGGACTCTCACTACAATTTGATAGAATAAGGACACTTGCATATAGACCTTCATCCCTTAGCTTTGTCTCTCGTACTTATAGATATTTGAGGAGATAATAATAGACTACATGGCATGCAATTCCCAAAATATGAGCCATGCATAGCTTTCATTCGAGCCTTTTGTATTTTATAAACCAAATGTTTTTAGCTTTCCTAGTGATTTTCTACTTTTCGAAGCTTGAAGGGGCGGCCACGAGTTTTATATTAGAAAACTTTGATTGGCCACATATGATCTATAGGAAAGGAACAACTACAATTCTTTTTACCAGAATAAGCAAGCCCTTGATGTCTTTTTGATAATCAAGTGCTTTGTAAGTAAATTATTCTTGATCTGATAGTGTATTTTGGTCCTTTACATCTGTCTTCATCTATGATTTAAAATAGAGGTATAACATATGCCCCAAAATGTGTGAGGTCAAAAGATAAATGAATGGTTGCAATACATTACAATACCAACCATTGATGAGTGAACTAAGGAGGAGTTCTTGAGATCAAGGAACTAGGAAGTACCTACAATCAAACATCAACCAATCATATACAAAGCATCCCTAAGGCATGCATACCCATGCTCATATATATCAATAAGCATGGTCATCAACACAATACACTTTGGATCCATGTAGTATACAAAATGCAAGACCGTGGCCACAAAAAGTACATGGTCGATCTATGTCATATAAAATATCATAGCCATGAGAAAATACAAAGTGGATCTATGTCACAATATACATCAGGAGGGAACTAAAGTGAACTAAGAATGTAATTTAGTCTTCAAAATACTCATCAATCAATGGGAAAAATCTTGTGCAACTCAAGAAGGTAGCACTGATGGAGGATGCCCCTAGCCCAAGGTCTTCAATCACTTCTCTGTGATTATACGAATCTATATCATGTGAATAAATGAGTTAATGTTGAGAATGGTAGAAATCATCTGATTACCCATCATTGATGAAAAATATTAACAAATGCAAGGGGACCCACCAATAAAGAAGATGGACCCCAAGGTACACAGTACAATCTAGCAAGTGTGAATAAATGTGTTGATGTCGAAAACTTATAAAATCAATCAATCAAGGGTCAATGGCGTTAACTCATTGTTAACCACAAGGGAACCTGCCACTTATGTCTTCATGTCCCAAGGTGCTATGAAGGTTTTTAGACCCACTTCCTAGATAATGATTTGGCGTGGATAAGAAGAGATATATCGAAAGGAGGGTAGTAATGTATCCCACATCAATTGACACGAAACAAGAACTAGGAAGCATTTGTGAAATAAAGAAACCACCAAGTACAAAATGACATAGGGATGGTCAACATGAAAGCATGGATGATTTTAGGGGCTAAATTTCACTCATGGGCTAATTTTCCATGTTTTTTTCTAAAACGAGATTCCTTATTTTAAAAATGATTCGCCCAAATTCTATAGGATAAAATTATTTTACCTTAAAAATCGCCAAAATTTTATAAAAACTATATAAAATCCTAAGAAATTTGAATATTTTTACAAAAATATCGCCCAACATTTATAGTTGGCATATGAAGGACTAGTAAGATTTGCCAAAGTTTCTACATTTTAAAATAAATTTCCATCCTTAAAATCATCCCTGCATGAAAGGTCAATAGTTCTTGTA
This sequence comes from Picea engelmannii, assembly GCA_009831015.1. Lineage (NCBI taxonomy): Eukaryota > Viridiplantae > Streptophyta > Pinopsida > Pinales > Pinaceae > Picea > Picea engelmannii. The sequence goes on along the minus strand of ML780855.1, from coordinate 1,856,376 downwards.
GAATGGCCAACTCAAGCTCAAAACTTCCCTTAAACATAAAGTATGGCACAATGATGAATTGGGAAAAGATGACACTAACATGACCAGTGATCTAAAGCAACAACGCTAGAATCATTAAGTATTTCTCCACAGTGACTAGAATAATAACCAATCGGAGGAGCACTAGATCAACATCATAATATAGGACCTAAGACAATACTAAATCCTAACTAAAAGACAATAATGAAAACAAGTGTCATTTTCAATGGAGAAAATGACTGATGGCTTCCACTCAAACTGGATCAAATATAGATCGACATTATTCCCCCCCTTTTTCTCTTTTATGTTTTTTTTTTACTTTTTCATGGCTTGTTAAGCACGAAAAAGAGATGAAAGTATGTTACAATGGAGAAAATGAGCGGTTTAAGGGCATGCAACTACATTTCAAGTGCATGGAATAGATATATCCAAAGAAAATGCAAAAAATGTGATGGTCAAGTTATGTCCACCCATGAATGTCTTCTCCAAGGATAAAGGTCACAAAATAGAGGCAATAGATGAAAATGGTTAAGGTCAAGAGTGGTTGCAATGGAAATAACCATAATGACGTGAATGATATCGTAGTAGTATGCACAAAGATGCAAGAAAAAATAAACAAGTGCAAGTGTAAGGCAACACAAATAATGGGAACCCCTTGAAGACATGGATAATAAAACATAAGAGAGAAGCATGATGTTCCAAATATGAAGTCATTCAAGAGCTAAATATAGGTTATTGGGCCTACTAGAAATAACTTGGCATGGGTGACATATGGAAAAAGGGAATGCTAACTAGAACAACCCATGGAGAGTAGGCACTACCATACAAGTTATGAACCGCAGGAGATACGAGATGATAATGTCAAACTCTTATGAGATTGAACCTAAGGCATAATTTCGGCACAAATGAGAGTTAATAATAGAAGTTCAAAATGTAGGGAAAAACCTATCACTATATGCTAGATTGAAATACATACCTAAAATTTCACTGAAGCTCACCATAAAAATATCAAAAAGATGATCTACCAATCATGTAAATGATCAACCAATACTAGTCCAAAGGTTAAATAATGTAGTGTAAATCTGATAAAAAAATATCAAAGCATAAACTAGAAGTAATGATGGGCTTCATTTCAACAAGAGAAAAAAATAATGGTTGTTTAGACCCCAAAAAGGTTAAAAACTAGTCTATATATGGGAAATAGAGTTTAGTTTTATCATTTACCTTGCCAAAAATTTACCTCTAGTTAAAAATCCATTTTACCTTTAAAATTTCCAAGGTAGATTGCAAGAGATTCAACTTGATAGATTTGATTTCATTTGGACCAGGTAAGCCCTCAACTCATGCTTAGCATTTTCATTTTGTCATTTTTTTATTTAGCTCGAAAATTCCTAGGTGTTGGACCCCATTTAGTCTTCCTTTGTGAGGTCATGAGTTCAACACCCAACCATCACATCCAAAATTCCCTAGTCATAATTGTACCACAGAAAATCCACAACCAACCATATATGACCTAAGGAATACCTGCAACCATTCTTAAAACAAGCCAAAATGAAATATTTCCTTTTGAAAATTGATTGCCAACCGATATCTAACTGTTTCTTTGACCGTGTGTTGGGAAAATCAAAATGATAGAGTGGAAAGAATGTGAGCATGAGGCAAATGATGTAGTTGCATTACATGATCAGGCCACGCTTGATGTTTTGAGGGACTATGTTCTCCTTAAATTCTTCCAGAGCCAAAACATGAGGAGTCAAAATGATCCGGATTTAGGAGCGGAACGAACTAATTAACATAATGAATATCATAAACACAGAGATAGGACGAATAATACAAATATCCAGTGAAAAATATCTTCTATTAAATAATGAAATAGGCTGAAACTGTAAAACTGCAGAACTGAAACTTGCTCGAATGGTGGTAGCTATCTCTGAGAAGAGATGTGGCTGCTACACGCATCCATCTGAGCATAATGGATTACAATGAGGCTCTAGAGGCCCTTTTCATATTACTCATGAATGCCAAAACCCTAGACATCCAAAAACCTAACCCTAGAAGGTGAAACGCCAAAAGTCATGTGGGCCCTATGGGTAAGATGGTGTAATTTGGTACCTCAACTTCCTAGGGTCATAAATTTTGCATACGACCTCCATTTTAGGTGCGTGATAGCCCGTTGGAAAGGTATTTCAGATAAATACACATTCCACCATCAGATTCTGACTCTGTCTATAGTTTGACTGTGACGAGTGAAAAAAACAACGTTTAGGGCCCCAAAACAACCCTGGAAGTACAACAAGATGTGCTGACATGAAATCATACAAAATATGTCAGTTGGATTAGGCGAGAGGCCACCTGTATCCACCTGGAGAATGTGTGAGGCTTCAGAGAACCCCATAAGTGTATAAATCACAATTATAAAGCAATACAAAAAGACGTGTTGAATAAAAAACGAACATGAGGAGCCAGTTGGAATAGGTGGGTGGCCACCAATATCCATCTGGATCAATCCTCCCCCCTTAGGAAGCAATGGTCTCCATTGCGTTGAGTTCCCCCATCAGGTGAGGAAACTTTTGTTGGATTTGGGCTCGGATGAGGCACTTGCCTTGGTGTAGGAGTTGCCCTACCTTGACAACCCGATAAAGCTGGAGTCATTGCTAGTGAGTGCCCTTAACCTGTGTGTGAACTATCTGGTCGGTGGATGCTTGTTCCATGCAGTCAGGGTTGAGCTCTATTGGTGTCAGTTGTTCGACGATCTCATAGGTGTCCAATAATGGTGGAAAATATGGTCGAAGGAGGTTCACATTGAATACTGGATGCAGACCAAGGAAGGGTGGAGTGTCGAGCTCAAAATCATTGCTACCCACAGCCTTGGTGATAGTGTAAGGCCCATAACGAAGTGGGAGAAGCTTACGATGGGGCCTGGTGAGACGCTCCTTCTACAAATGTAACCAGACTTTGTCGCCAACCTAAAACTATTGTGGTACCCCGTGTTGATTATGGCATTGCTTATACTTAGCATTGGATTTCTACAAAATCTCCTGGACCTGTTGGCAGATGTGTTGAATCCGCTCAATGAATCTGGTGGCTTTTTCAATCGCATACTGATCAGGGGAAGAGTTTGTTTGTGTGGTGGCAAGAGGAACTGCAACATCAATGAGTCCCAGGGCTGGAATCCCAGACCCACCTGAAATGGGGTATGGTCGATGGAACTATGGAGAGCCATGTTGTAACTGTGTTGGACATATGGGAGACTCTCATCCCATGTTCGTGGATGCTTATAATTGTACATGCGCAGGATGTGCATAATCATCTGATTGATGACCTCGGTTTGGCCATCGATTTTAGGGTGGAAAGCAGTGGATTTTGTGATCTTGCTATCCAACAGAGACCAGAGACTTGACCAAAAGGTGTTGAGAAACCTACTGTCTTGGTCGAAGATGATCGTCTGTGGTATCCCAAAGTGGACCCAAACTCATTCGAGGAAGATCTTGGCAGTATCTACCACTGTGACATTCTTCTTACAGGATTTTAGGATGGCCATCTTCGAAAACCGATCAACGACCACAAACAATCAGTCATTTCTGTGCTTGGTGGATGGAAAACCAGACATGTAATCCATGGAGATGGATTCCCATGGCTTCTCAGGAATAGGAAGAGGGATGTATGAGCCTTGCTTCTTGATGGCTAGCTTGGAAATGGTGTAGACAGTGTAAGACCTAATATACTTGCTGACGTCATGTCGAAGTTTCGACCAATAAAAATGTTTCTGAAGAATGGCCACAGTTTTCTCTACGCCAAAATGTCCTGCCACCTGATTGTAGTGGGATTCCCAAATCAACTTTTCACTCTCTCTTGTAGGAAAACAGAGATGGCCCAGGTGGCATAAGAGTCTGTCTTGAATATGAAAATCAGTGACAGTGGCACCTGTACCCAAGAGATGATATGTGGTGGAAAAGTCTGGATCTTGCTGGTAAAGTTGGGGCCACTCCGATGTTTCATGTCCACATGAATGGAGCATAGTTGTGAGTGCAGCCACAGGAGGTCGATTGAGGCTATCAACAACACGATTGGAGATACATATCTTATACTTGATGTTGAGATGGAACTGCTACAGGTAGGTGGACCACTTCTGATGACGGTCGTTCTGCAATTCCCCATGTGTCTGTATGAACTGTAGAGGCTTGTGATCAGTGTGTATGATTGTCTCTTTCTCAAGAATGTAATGTTTCCATTGACGACATGCTTTGATAATGGAATACATTTCCTTGTCATAGGTGGGGTATTTTCGAATAGTATCGGAGAGTGTCTCACTATGGTATGCCACATGATGCCTATGTTGAGTGAGGATTGCGCCCACAACATAGTCAGATGCATCAGTCTCAATATCAAATGGTTGTTACAGATCGGGTAAGGAGAGTACTATAGTGGAGTACAAGAAATATTTCAGATCATATAATTCTCGTTGTTTCTCCTTCCCCCACACGAACTTGTCCCTACCACCAACCTTGGTCACCTGGCTGAGGGCTCAGGAAATATGGGAGAATCCCAACATGAACCGTCGGTAGAAATTGGCTAGTCCCAAGAAGATCTGAAGCTCGGCCAGTGTGGTCGGGGCTGACCAGTCACGGATAACTTGGATCTTAGCAAGATCAACATGTACCCCATGCTCATCAACAATGTAGCTTGGGTATTGGACCCTGTTCATGCCGAAAGAGAATTTTTCCAAGTCAGCATAAAGCTTGTGTTGCCGCAAAGTGCTCAAAACCTGCTAAATATGTCACATGTGCTCCTCCCACATTTTGTTGAAGATGAGGATGTCATCCAAATATACTACCACAAAGGAGTTGGTGAAGGGTCTCAATACATCATCCATCAACCTCATGAGGTTGGTGCATTTGTTAAGCCAAAGGGCATGACTAGCCATTAGTAGAGACCTTCTTTAGATTTGAAGGTTGTCTTCTAGACATTAGTTGGTTCGATGGGAACCTGGTGATAGCCAGACTTCAGGTCAATCTTGCTAAAGAAATCCCCCCCCTTGATTTGGTCAAGAAGGTCATCAATCCTGGGGATGGGGTAGCGGTTCATGACTGTGATTTTGCTTAAGGAACTCTAATCAATGCAGAGTCGCAAAGTCCCATCCTTCTTCTGCACCAGTAAATCGAGCTTCTGCAAGGGGAGGAGTTGGGTTTGATGTGACCCTTTTGAAGAAGCTCTTGGATCTGATGCTTGATTTCTTCATTCTCCATCAGCGAGCATTGATAGATTGGTCCATTAGGTAGAGGTGTGTCGGGGGTTAGATCAATTGGATGCTTGACTTGGTAGTGTGTCGATAACCCTATAGGTGAGGCAAGGATGTCTCTGTATTCTTCCACAGTCTCATCCACTTGCTTATGTTGCGAAGAGAGGCATTGTTTACAGGCCACGGATGTGGCAGTGACCTTCTACTTACTGTGAGCATGGATCAGAAAAAAGGAAAACTTCCTGGTCTATGAAATGACCTTACTGCATTGCTTGGTAGAGATTAAAGAAATAACAGTAGGCGGTGCCACCTCTGGGATCTTGTACAATTGTCAACCCAAAGTAATAATAACACTGTGGGGTCTAGACTCATACATAACATGACGCTTCCACAAATATGATTGTCCTAAGAGAACATCACAAACTTCAAGGGGAGAAATATCACACAATACCTCATCTTCGAAAGGCTTGATATCATAGGGCAAACAACACTTTTGGCTACAAGTGAAAGAGGCATTTCCCTTCCTCTGGTTCTTCTAGTTCGCTTGGCTGTACTTTGGTGGTAGCGACCGTGGCACTAGGTTCAACATCGATAATCTGCTTCCCTCCTTTAGGATTTGAATCAGAATCATAATTGACCTCTGACTTGGAAGCCTTCAGCTCGACCACGAGGGACTGCTTGGAGCGACATTCGTCGGTGTTGTGCCAAGGACTTTTATGGTACGCACAACATTTTCCCGTGTCCTTCATCTTCTCGTTGCCCTTCTTGTGTTGTGGTTTGGACAGATTGTCATGAGGGCAGCCATATCAACTTGGTCCCTTGTTGTATGGGTTGGGTTTTCCTTTTCCCTTCTTCGATTGTGAGGGGTTTGCAGATCCAAACTCTCATCGTTTCTGCTTAAATTTCTGCTCGATCTTGACAGCGTATCTATAAGTTGTGCCCAATGAGGTGATGTCCAGAAATTCCATTTCTGTTTGAATATATCTATGCAAACAACTACGGTATTTGAGCACCAGATGACGCTCAGAATATTTGATACCCAATTTTGTGCATAGGGTATGGAAGATATTGGTGAAGTCTGGCACTGTCTTGTCCCTTTCTTGACGTAGGGTGGTCCATCTGGTGCACTGGTCCTCATAGCTTCCAACATGGTAGTATTGTTCTTTAATGGAATCCCAGAAGGAATCCCATGTATGGGCCACCACAAAAATTGCAGATTCCTCCATGACCCTTTGCTCAAAGTACGTATCCCACCATTCTTTAACATGGGGAACGGCCTTGAGGAGTGCAAAAGTGATATTTTCCCTATCGGAAAAATTGTGGACCAAAAAATATCCTTTGAGCAGATTCAACCATTTATCTACAACATTCGCATCTATCAGTCCTTCAAATAATGGAATATCAAAATTTACATATACCTTGAAGGGGCTTGCATGGTCTCTTGATGAAGATGCTTCTCTCATGGGCAACTGTCGAAGGATTTGCGTGAAGTTTTCCATTATTTCGTTCCTTTGTCGCGTGAGGGATTCCTTGAGAAACATTTTAATAGGATCTCCTGCTCCATCATATTTATTTTCATCTCCCATGGGTTTTTTTTGGTCTCGGCGCGACAGATCTGGTAATGGATCGATTGGTTAGAGTCCCAACTTCTTATACCTAGACCTTGTTAGAGACATGCACGAAGAAAAATAAATGAAGAGCAGACGCATTTGATACCATTGATCCAGATTTAGGAGCGGAACGAACTGATTAACAGACTGAATATCATAAGCATAAAGATAGGACAAATAACACAAATATCTAGTGAAAAATATCTTCTATTAAATAATGAAATAGGCTACAACTATAAAACTGCAGAACTGAAACTTGCTCGAATCGTGGTATCTATCTCTGAGAAGAGATGTGGCTGCTAAGCACATCCGTCTAAGCATAATGGATTACAATGAGGCTCCAAAGGAACTTTTCATATTTTTCATGAGTGTCAAAACCATAGACATCCAAAAACCTAACCCTAGAAGGTGAAACGCCAAAATTCATGTGGGCCCTATGGGTAAGTTGGTGTAATTTGGTACCTCAACTTCCTAGGGTCATAACTTTTGCATATGACCTCTGTTTTAGGCGTGTGATAACCCATTGGAAAGGTATTTCAGGGAACTACACATTCCTCCATTAGACTCTATCTACATTCTGATTTGGCGAGTCAAAAAAAAAGTTTAGGAGTCCCAAAACAACCCTAGAAGTACAACAAGATGCGCTGACATGAGAACATACAAAATAAGCCAGTTGGATTAGGCGAGAGGCCACCCGTATCCACCTGGAGAATGTGTGAGGCTTCAAAAATCCCCAAAAGTGTATAACTCACAATTATAAAGTAGTACATAAAGACGCGTTGAATAAAAAATGGACACGAGGAGCCAATTGGAATAGGTGGCTGGCCACCAATATCCATCTGGATCACAAAACATGTTACTATAGATACTCATAGGATTATGGGATTTTAACCAAAAATAATTCTGAGTTGGTCATGATATCTTCACCTTGATGTAGATGATATATACTTCCTCATATGATTATCTCGACATGGTGAGCCTGTAACCCTGAAAGGGGGTGGTGGAGGTGGTGCCACTGATACCATAAATGAGTACATTGTTGTCCATTGTTGACCAAGAACATCAATTAGTTACAAATAAAAGATGTCCAAAAAATACCTCTATGTGCCATTTTTTTCATTATTACTCAGGTAGTTGGAGACATAACACCCCACCTAGCCTCATGAGCTCATATTCATAATGCATTGGAGTGTGTGAACTCCACAATATACGACCAGTTTACTAACCTAGTGGTCAACTTGAGGTTTCAACTGACTAGATGTAAGATTGGATGATAGGAATAGTTTGGCTATGGCTTGATCCTCATTTCCTTCTTCTTATATAGGGTCTCAAATATCTGTCCATGTTCTCTATTTGTTGGGTCGTCTGAGCCCAAGATGAGGAGGTGGAAAAATTGCATGGATCACCTTGAGGGCAGCCTACCCATGAGCACTTCCATCCAAAATTTATTTCACTAGTAGGATAAGAATATAATCATCATATATGATTATCCATATGCAAGAACTAATTACAAACACCATCTTGAGTTGGTAGTCCCTCCTAGAGAACAAAGGGGGGCATAGGTAAGACATAACACTTTTTTTTTTAAGTTATAAAATTTTGGTGATTTGGAAAATGTTATCTCTTTTCTTTTATAAGTGATCTATAAATTACCATGGATATTCCATTGGAACAATTCGTCACAACAGATCTTATAATTTTTTGAAATCTTAGATTATGCAATTTATTTCCTTAGATCCCAAATTAATTATTACTAGTTTATTGCCCAAATTTATGAAAATGAAAAGACTAAGCAAATGAGCACACCATCCACACAAAAGAACACAAGATATATCCTAGGAAAGCCAATACAGGAAAAAACCAGCTAGAAGGTGAGGCTTGTGATCTGGTCTCTTTTCTTTCGTTATGGAATGCAAGTATAAAGAAAGGGGGGCACTCACTATGGAGTTGAATCTAACATTGTGTCCTGAATGACTGCTACAAGAACTCCTACGTCCTCTATTCTTATCTCAAAATCCATTCCTTGGATGCTCTACTCAACTAGGGAATAAGTACAATACAAAATAATGGAACCCCTTCTCCTCCTAGCGGCCCGGTATTTAACATATCCTGATAGTTGTCTAGGGTTAGGGTTTTGACTTCCTCAACCCTCAATTAGTGATAAGGTTTGGACCTTCTAGAATCTACATGGCTAGCCCCATACATTTTAGTAATGAGGGTTGACATGGAATCCACTCATACCATGGTGGTCAACATGGTATGTCAACTTGCAGGATGCATAACTTTTGCATACGAATTCCAATTGAGGAGATTATTGCACCATTGGAAAGGTATCAATGTGTAGAATATGGAATATTCATGCAAAGTTGGTTTTAGACCAAAAAACATTCCATTTGATGCCTCAAAATGGCTCTAGAATATTTCAAAGGGTTTTCGAACCTAATTTTCCAAACTGGGACCTACCACTAAAATGGCCTTGCACGCCGATTCCTCCAATTTTTTCAAACCGAAAATTACTAACATTGATGAAAAAATATATAATGATCCAATCCAAATAATACCTCCCAATTTAGGGAGGAATTTGGTCCCCAAAATATTTACTGAATGAGGTGAGGAAATGTTTCGTCTACCTTCTCTTTGAAGTAACATTTTGTTGTTCCTAGAAGTTGTCCTTTCAACCCAATCTACTAGAGGTCATGTTTCCTTTGCCTTGTAGTTCTATACTTCTTCTGCAAAATTGTGTCTTCCTCCAACTCTTCCCGAGCATTTGGTGCTAAGTCCTCTATGGTAGGTAAGACCTGCTCCTCTTCTTGATCCAACATGGTGTTGAATTTTCACTATGATAGGATCAAGCATGAGGTTTATTTCATTTAGAATGTACTTGAACCATAAACAAATGCAACAACATCATACACAAGTGTTGCAATAACCAAGATCACAAGAAGAATAACCATGCACAAGAACACAAGAAATATCCTAGGAACCCTGCTCAACCAAGGGAAAAACTCAACAATCCTTTGCTATATTCTCAAGAGAAGATCCCCCAACCATAAACCCTAATGCACACAAGAGGGTGCTTCTAAAACCTTGAAACTAGCGCCCAAGAGAGGTGCACACTTCAGCCTTAAAGGTAGGTCCGAAATTTCCAAATGATAAGTGACAAGTGTGAGAGTGTGTGTTTTTCCTCAATGGGGAAATCACCTCTATTTATACAAGACCAAACACGACAATAGGTGTGTCTATTGGCACAACAGGGTCGACCTCAATAACTCAGTAATATAATTAATTATTACACTAAACATTAATTATCTTTCACATATGGTGGGGCCGACTTGTACCTTTTACATCACAATTAGGGTTAGAAGTAAATCTTTCACTCAGACAATATAGCAAGGGATCCACACATCCACTAGTGATCAACCACTAGGGACACGCCCACCTGTTCTCAGCCACAGAGATGACATACTCATCAAATCTCTATCTCAACTAAGTCCACATGAGAATCATCTGGAGTACCATCTCAAGCCTAACTCAACTGAGTCCACAGGAGTACAAAGGCAGGAGACCACATCGACTCAACTCTCACAGAGGAGAACTGTTCTCGGTCAATCTGTCAGCAGATGAGAAAAATAGAGACCGTTGTGCATGCCTTGCAGGGTTCACCAAGGCAGAACATCTATAGCAGCAAGAGTGTTAATAAAAAGCAGAAAAACAAAACAGAAAACAATCTAATCTAACAGCTGTGAAGCAAATAACAATTTGGAAATAAACAGAAATATCAAA
>ML780855.1:1824642-1840392 GCA_009831015.1 Picea engelmannii | reverse complement strand
AAATAAGGGAAAAATGATTTTATCCACCTAAGTGCCTATGTTTGCTAGATTATCCCCTTTATAAGTTGAGGGGCTAAGTGGTGCAGTATTCAGAGCATACACGACATCAATTTTGAGAAGGAAACTGAGTCTCCCCACATCCAGCCTTACAATGAAAAGTTTGATTCAAATGCGCGGCTGTTAGTATGAACAGAGGCGCATACGCGCGCCTGTGTAGTGGCAAACCCGCGCGTTTGTGCTCATGATTGAAAAAAGAAATTCCGAACAAATTTCCTTCGATTCTCCTGTGAATCGGGTGTCCCGTAGGTCGGCGGAGGCCTGCAGGTTAATGAAAAACAAAAAGGAAAGCGAATTGAACCCGATTGAGAGAGGATTTTATACCTTTGGCTCCCCAGTGGAGTCGCCAATCTGTTCTCGGTCAATCTGTCAGCAGATGAGCAAAATAGAGACCGCTGTGCATGCCTTGCAGGGTTCACCAAGGCAGAACATCTATAGCAGCAAGAGTGTTAATAAAAAGCAGAAAAACAAAACAGAAAACAATCTAATCTAACAGCTGTGAAGCAAATAACAATTTGGAAATAAACAGAAATATCAAACATGAGACAAGGAAGTCCACAATGGTTCCAGGCTTGATCTATTTAGGGAAACCAAAGTACACGCTGAGGGCAGAGATAAAGATTCCCTCTCCCTCCAACGGAAGGTCCTTCGAATCTCTCAAGATTGTGCTTTCCTTACAAAACAAGTAGAGCGGAAATGAAACAGTGAAAGAACTCTGAAGCTGGCTGTAGACTGATGGCTTGTCAAGAGGACTGAGCTCTGAATCTGGACAGCATAACTTTGCATGGAATTCTCTGCTGAAACAACGAGCCTTCACTGCTATTTATAACATTTTCCAAGCGGTCACGAAACTAGCTTCCGGTGTAAACAAGGTGCTGTTTAGGGTTTGTTTAAGCCATTAATTCACCGCTTTCGTAGGACCGACCCTGATCTGGATGTCAAATCATCTCGGGCGAAGGTCTATTGGCGGTCAGGAGGCCGACTTAAGCATTTAATGTGCCGTATTAGCAGGTGCGCGGCTTTTTATGTGGACAATCGCGCATCGGGCGCTTAAGCGCGCACAACACGTTCTTTTCCCGCGCATATGCGCGCACCTTACTGATGTGAAGTGTCTTTCAATTTCTGTATAGTTTTTGACCCTTCTGGAATGCTGTAAACGTAATTCTGTGCCATGAATGACTTCATTTTTATGTTGATGATGCGGAGTTCTTGTCGCCCTGTGTAGACAAAATTTCAGTGATAACAAGAACGATACACCCATCACATGGGCACACCCAACACCGAGGCACACATCGACTCATTTCAGTCCAGAGGAGAATGATACACCCATCACATGGGCACACCCAACACATGGGCTCTCTCACAGGTCGACTCAACTTAGTCTAGAGGAGAATGTATCCTGGAGAATGTCACATGACGCTGCAATCATCAACACATGGAGGGCTCATAGAGTTTCAAATTATCCACATTCACTACTGAGTAAATGTGCATGTATGGGGATAGACTGAGTCTATAGGAATTATCTCCCACCTTCTTTGATACCTCAAAAGGACCATACTGTGGAGCCTTTATCTTCTTACCAGGACCCTATAGTCTTTCCTTGTTTAGTTGTAACCAAACTTTGTCTCCCACTTTAAATGACTTTCCAGTTCTGTGTTGATCATGTCTGGCCTTATACTTTTCATATGACTTCTTCGACTTCTCCTATACTTGCAAATGGATCTAAATAATCTTTTCAAAAAAATTCTCTGCTTTCTCTACTTCTGCTCTGATGTATTCCCTCACTCCTCTTTGTTGTCCATATACAACATCCAAGGGAAAAGGTGTAAAATACCCAAAGCAAGTTTCAAAAGGGGTCTTAATGGTAGAAGTATGGACTGCTATGTTATAAGAGTGTTGAATATAGATCGAATTTTCATCCCAGGTCTTCAAATGCTTCTAATTATAACCCCTCAAAAGCTACACCAAAGTCTTGTTGACTATTTTTGTCTTCCCATCTATCTATGGATGGAATGTTGTAGATCGCTTCAACTTAGTGTCCATCTTCTCCCAAAGTTTTTTCCATAAGGAACTATGAAATCTGGTATCCCTATCTCAGATGATGCTCCTTAGTATCCCAAAGTGCACCTAGACCTATTCAAAGAACATGTTTGCTACTTCTTGTCCTTTGATGGTCTTTTTACAAGGCATGAGAATGCACATCTTGTTGAACCTGTCAACTATTACAAAAACATAATCATTTCCCTTCATAATTGTTAGTAAACCTCCCACAAAATCCATGGAAATGGTTTCCCAAGGTCGAGTGGGTACATGAAAGGGATGGTATAGACATTGCTTCCTATTACTAGGCTTGCATGTACAAGAAAGCATGCATCCTATAATATATCAAGCTACATATTCTTGCATTATGAGCCAATATACATACCTTTGTAATTTTGAAATTGTCTTCCCAACACCAAAATGTCTTGCAACCTTAGAGGTGTGAGCCTCTATGATAATCTGCAATCTTTAACCTTTAGGAATGCAAATCTTATCTAGCTTGTAGAGAAACCCATTTTGGTCATGATAATCAACCTTTTTGTTGCCTTCTTCTACATAAATTTGGCCTTGAAGCTGTTGAAACATGCCCTTGAAGTCATCATCTTTAGTGTATGCCTCTTTGTATGCATCATGGGTAAAAGGTTCCATGTCCATAAGAGATCCCAAAGTTGTGATATTGGATGTGGGTGGTATGGAAACCATGTCTACCAAATCATCAGTGATGCCCTTCTTATACTTTATGACTAGATGAAATTGTTGCAGAAACCCCATCCACTTGTAAGTATGGTTTGTTGAAGCTTACTCTAGGCCTAAAAAGACTCCAGTGGTTGGTGATCTGTGTGGATAGTGGTTTCCTTTCCCATCAAATAATGCTTCCACTTCTTAACATCTTGAACCAACACATAAATTTCCTTATCATAAGTAGGGTAATTTAAGACTCCCCTATGAAACATCTTCAAATGATAACATACTAGCTTCCCTCCTTGCATCAAAACTGCCCCCATAGCTTACCCACTTGCATCTATCTCCACTTCAAAGGGCTTTTTCAATTTAGTAAATGCAAGAACTGGTCCCTGGTACTTGACTGATATTTTGCTTTGGCTCGTAAAAAGTTTTTTCATGATTCTTTCCCTACTAGAAACTCTTACCACTGGTTATTATGGCATAGAGTCATGCAACTACCACTAAAAAGGATGTTATGAACTTCCATAGGTATCGTGTTGCCCCAACAAAGCTCCTAACTTCAGTGACATTAGTAGGAACTAGCCATTTTATGATGGCCTCCATCTTTGCAGGATCCATCTTGAGCTCCCGTCGATTGATCACATACCCCAATTACAACCATGACTACTGAGAAAATTCACATTTCTTAATGTTAGCCAACAATTGGTTATTTTTTAGAGTCTCTAACACTTACATGATATGTGATATGTGCTCCTCTTAGGTAGAGCTATAAACCAATATATCCTCCAAATACACTATAACAAATTAATCCAAATATGGGCACAATACATCATTCATCAGTCTCATAAATGTAGTTAGTGCATTATATAAACCAAATGGCATGACCAACCATTAATACAAACATTTCCTTGTCTTGAAGGCAATCTTCTAGGTGCCTTCTTCTTTAATGCATACCTAGTGGTATCTCGATTCGGGATCCAACTTGGTGAAGTACTTGGCATGCTGCAACTGGTCTGACAATTCATCGATCTTGGGTAGAGAGTATCGGGTTTCTTCTCTCTGTTTGCAACCTTACAATTCAAATTAATTAGTTATCTTTATTGATTCCCTATTTTTCTTATTGTAAACCTAGAATTTAAAAGTTTTTAATCCTTTATTTGTGATTTTTCACGCTTTCTAGGCCTTACATGCACATCTTTACGAACATAAGCGTATATATGCACATTTCCTTTAGTAAAAGCATGTATATATCCAAAGTGTGCAACATACCCCCTTCTAGATAAGAGTGTGTACTTCCTATAGGAAAACTTGACAATTTGCTTATTTTCTAATTTTTCAAGCTTTTTTTTGCAAGTTTAGAAGGGCGTGGTCCTTTTCCTTCTGGATAAGAGTGTGTACTTCCTATAGGAAAATTTGACAATTTGCTTGATTTTCTAACTTTTCAATTTTATTTTTTTTTGGGGGCAAGTTTACAAGGGAGTGGTTTGCCTTAGTAGGGGATTAGACGGTTTTAAATTGGGTTTTTGGCTTCTTGATTGGTGTCTAATAACTTTCGTATTCCTTCTAGTCAAGTGGAGTAGAAAACAAATTCTAAAATGGTTGTTTTGGCTTGTCTTTTTTCACTTTTTGGGATGCACACACTTGTTCCCTTAACTACGGTAGATTATGAACACTTTAGATACGCTCCTTGTGCCTATCAAAAAACGTGTATGAACACTTTATATGCGCTGCTTTCCCTCTTGGAAAACGTGTATGCATGCAAAATGTTCATTTTTTTATCCTAGAAAGTGCAAAAACTGTCAAAAATTGAAAATCTAAGTTTTGGGTTTGGTCCTAGGAACCGAGGCTCTTTTTGTTGACTAGAGACCTTTGAAAAGTTACTTTTTAATATGGTTTTGTAGCATATTGAAAATTTAAAAATTTTGAATATTGCAAAAAATCAATTTTTTCCTTCTTTTGATTCATGTAGGAATTGAAACTGGTTGCATTTGAAGCAAAAGATCATATTGCTTTCATTAGTATGTTCTCATGAAAATAGAAAAGAATTATTTTCTTTGGATTGAAGTATACTTTTCTATAAAAGTTGCATTACATTTAGGGTTTGAAAAGACTTTGTTTGGTTTTTATATTTTTCATAAGCTTTTGAATTCAAGCATCTTTTTTCAAAATTTAAAGATGTGTTGTATTTACAAGTTTTCTTCTTTTGTATTTGTTCATTTGAGAACATCATCTTTTTTTTTTTCTTTCACATCTATTTGAGCAAAAACAATCATTAAAAGCAACATAAATAAAATTAACTAGACTTGTTTTTATGTGATAAAACATCAATAGTAGTTTAGATTCTAGGGTCTTAGTTATATGATTGGAGAGTAAATTATCCGAGGTTACATAAAATAGAACTAGGAATTGAATGGTTGAGGGCTTAAATCCATTAGTAGTAAGAAACACTTGTTAGGAAAAAGTGCCTAACATGCACGTAAAGGATAAGGTTAAAGTTGAGAAAGCATAGACGTTATCCCCTCCATGTTTTTTTAGTGGGCTATGCATGTGCAAGATCTTGGGTATAATTGTCAAGTCGTTGGGGTGACACTTTTTCTCCATAGTTTTGGACTTAGGACTAAATCATATATTCCCTCCCCATATGCAGAAATTTGACCCACAACTATTCCACTTGATTGTCGACTATGAAGTGGTAACCATAGTTGTCTCTCCTAGGTTTTTATACATGTGACTACAAGTGGGAAGTGTTTGTGACACCTAAGACAAATGCATAACATCCACCTCGGCTCCCCTAGAGGGTGCTTGTCTTCTTGAGGGAATTTTCACCTTGGATGACTATTGTGTGAAGGTTGGTTATTGTTGTTGATTTTCCATCACACTCTGCATGCCATGTTGAAATCATCTTACTCCATCACCTAAGTATCTTGTTATCTAGTGATTTCCTTACTAAAAATCAAATTAGCAGCTCAAATACACTATTGGAATATTTAACTCAAATAAATATAGTAGAAACAATATTGGAAACCAAAAATCTCATGTCATAATACACAAAGATATCATGCCCATCAACTAAGTTTATCATTCAAATAACTTCAAAGCTTACAAGGGATCCCTTACTAGGAAAAAGGCCAAACTAATTGGTTGATCCAAAGCACATCAAAACCTAATTGGTTGATCCACTGCCAAACATGTTGTATGATCCTATATGGAAACAACATGACTGTTATGTTGATACCCACAATGTTTTGCACTATCTATGCAACTATTACATTAAAACTTGTGTTGTTCTGGGAAACATGTTCTAGAATACCTACGTTGTCCGTGACGACCGGTATTTATGTTGTACGGATATTCTCTATCTTCCTTTGGCCTAGATCTATAGATGAAAGTCCTTCTCCATCTATCTAATATCTCCTTGAATCACAATCCTTCGTGATCTAATCCTTGAGCAAAAGTCCTTCTTTGCTCCCAATATTCATCCCCTTGAGTCATAGTCCTTCGTGACTCAAGCACTTGAGAAAAATTCCTTTGCTCCAAAGTGAATGGGATGACTCCACACTAGAGAAATTCCTTCTTTTCTATCTCTGTGTGAAAAGTGTGTTCTCCTTCACCCTAGCCTTGCTTTTATAAGATTGAGTTATGACTTAACCCTAATCTCCAAAGTGATTGAAGGTTGAGATTACTTCTCACCTCACTTGAGATCAATGGCTATTATTTAATTAAAGTAAAATCTTAAGGTAGAAGGCTTTGGACGATTTCCACGCATCTAGACACATAGACCTATGTGGAAATACATGTCTGATGCTACCTAACATCAACAACTGTAATTGTCTCTCACAGATTCCCTGGTTGGACTTGGGACCTCACCATCCTAGGTTGACCTTTGAAAGTCTCATGCTCATTTCTTCACTTATTGGACTTAGGACCTAACCACCCTGGGCTGATTTTTGGGAGAGTGAGACGTTTACTTGGATGCATTTTAGAAAGTATTTTATAGGAGTGTGTTGATTGTAAAATTTCAACCTAGTAGAAGGCCTTGAGATTTTCTTATTTTTTAATCAAAGTTTATGGATAAAGTTCATGAGGATACCAATCAAGGGACCCATTCCCAAGGGGATCCTTATGTTCTTCCTTTGTTTGGAAACATTGGTTCCCCCTTGAAGGCCACCTTAAATATTCCTAGATTTTATATGAGGCCATTAGTGTGGTTGTTTCCCACTTTGAATGTCTTGAATGCTCGTGATGATTATCAAATAAGAATTTTGTGTTAAGAGCGTTGAATCGATGTTGACCCTTTACCTTCTTCACTAGTGAAATATATTCCCTCCTCCTTCTACCTCATCCAGTGAAAGTGTAGCTCCTAGTAACTAGAAGTTCAAAAAGGAACAAAAAGAGGAAGAATAAGAAGCGAAGACAAAGGGTCAAGTCACTAGCCACCTCAAATCATATTGGAGATATGTCACCAATAATTAAAATTCATATTAGAGATAAGAAAACATCCACTATAAGTCATTTTGGGGGAAAGAAACCAACCACTGCAAGTCATGCTAAGGACAAACAATAAGCTAATGCAATTCATGCTAGGGGTATTGGTATTCTTGAAAAATCTAGATGAATAGGACACAAGCCTAAGTTCCTTTGTAAACTTTGCAAGGGAGATCACCTTGTTCATTTGTGCCCTACTATTCCAAGGGTACAAATGATCCGAAAATCCTTAGATGTTAAAACAATCTATAAACACACTTCAACATCTAACTTGATTCAAAATTATTTTTTATCATTTTTGATAGATTTTCATAACACATGTGAATCTCTTACTTATCCAAAACTTCATAAAATGATGAATAACTTGCAAAATAATGAGATATAACACAATAGAAAATAAAAGAACTTAAGAAGACAAGATTTGATGACGGAGTTCACCCCTCCTGGGCTACATCTCCAGGTCCCTTTTCAACAGTGAGACCTCTCTTCATTAATCTCAAATGTCAAAATTACAATGAAATGGACTTACAAAGACAATCTTGAAGTCACTCTTCAATTATGCTACTCAACCCCAAAACATAGGTTACCATTGAATTCCTCTCGAAATTATGAGAAAAATGAGTATAGACTCGACTATGTTCTAAATTGGCTCAAAATGACCCTCTTCTTCATGAAAAACAATGAGCTAAAACTCTCATATAAGGAAAAATGAACTAATATCTTCATAAACAACATCTTAGCACAAAACAAACATCACCATCCTGCTCCTCTTTAAATTATGAGAAGAATGAGTATAAACATGAGTATGTTTGGACAAAGGGCTAAATGGCAAGCAAAATAATGCAACACCATAACTAGGAACCTCTTGGAATGCATCCCAATGCACTGTATTGTACCCTCAACACAAATTTCTATGCATTGTACCATGCACACCCTCATACCTTTCCTCGATCCGAGCACCAATTTATATATCCTAGGTCGGCCAAAATCGTGGCCCGACCTTCCTGTTGACGTAGGCATCCATATTAAATAATATTTAGTTGGTCATTATAACCAACCAGACGTTATGGAAAAGTGGTTATCACATTAGTGTTAATTCATTTAGCATATGGAATATTCTTCATAGATTTCGTGGATATCGGGGGTTCAAAACCCATCAAGCCCCAACAATTTTGATCTGAAGGCCAACTTGGTCTTCTTGAAGGTGCCACGCAGTGCCATTTGATTTATCCACATGGAAACCTCTTGTTAGTTGTTGTATACCCTACCACATGGTGTTGTCGTATTGGGCCATTTACTGTATGACCTTCCATATCACTACCAACTATATATGCCATGTCATTGTATAGTAGGCCACGTGCCACCCTTTCAGTGGTGCCACATGGACCATACAAGCTACCACATCATTCATACGAATGCCACATGACACTTTCCAAGTGGATGCCAAATGTGCCAAATCTGGGTGACACGTAGCAGCCTCTAGTGCTGCCACATCAGCATGCTGACGTCATCTGTCCACATGTTACTCTTTGAGCTTGCCACTTATCGTACGGATGTTGATGTTATCTAGCCATGTTGATTGTACAGAAGGACATGTTTCATCCTCTGATTCGTACAAGTCACTGTACGGATTCCATGTGGAATTCTACTATACTACCACATCATCACACTAGCGTCATGTTGATGTCATCTATATGGACTGGCATGTCATCATTTTTCCTTGTTTCTCATACGACATCCATTTGAGTCGATTCACGCATCGTTGGAAAGCTCGAGCTCTATGCAATGAAGTAATTTTTAAGAGAATTTGAGATGATCAATTTTTTAGTGTTCTGGATCCTCTTGGATCACACCTTCCTACTAAAGAACTTTCAGTTCTCCAAAAGTATGGATATTTCAACAAATTAGTGACGATAAAGCTTCTTCACTCTTCCACCTTGCTGAAATGCGTTTGGACTGATTCCCATCTTGGAAATGATCTTTATCTTGGATCTTCATCTTGGATACGGATTTGATCTCCTTCTTGAACTTCCAAAATCTCAAGGAAACTAAACTAGATCTGTATACTTCTGTCTACTTCTCTGGAACATGGCTCTGACTCTAGTTCCTAGAAATAGCTCTGACTCTAGCTCTGGCTCATGGCTCTAGCTCTGGCAACAACTCTTACTCTAGCTCTGGATCATGGCTACTAGCTTTGGTTCCTAGCTATGGATCTAGCTTTGGCTCATGGCTACTAGATCTGGTTACTAGCTATAGCTTTTAGCTCTAGTTTCTGGCTCACTGATTCTCTACTCCGCAATATTTGGATCTGAATCCTGACTCAACATTCACTCCCATGTCCTATTTTCCCTGAAGATAGTCCATCTCAAAAATTATGAAGCTAAGTCAAATGTTGGTCTAGGCCTCAGCCATATTGGCTTAATTCTTCCTGTATTGTTGATGTATCTGTAGGAGTCTCTGAATGAATTCCCAGTTCATTTATTTTCTCCTGCCTTGAAAGCAAAAACCCAAACATGTTTTCCACAAACATCAGTATCCTTTGAATTGCTTCTGTACAAGGTATGCATCATGCATGAACATGGCATAAAATCTTGGAGATGTCCATAGCATAAAGAATACTTATTTCACCTTCTATCTTTATACAAAGAAGACTCCTTCTTTACCAGCTCTAGGAAGACTTGAATAGCTATGATGCTCTTCCCGCTCATGATCTACATGTTCCAATGCTTGTATTATTTCGTTCTTTCACCTTTATACTTCAAAATAAGAATTATTTTACATAGGAAATTTGATCCATATGCAGTTCATTAGCTGATAATGTAACATCCCCAGCCTCCCAGGTTGGACCATGTCACCAATCTCAACTTTTGTCACTCTATAACATTCTCATTACCAATTTGATTTTGATACCATAGTGTAATATTACCCATCTTACTACTGAATAATGCTACTCCAAAATCCGTTACACAAATTATATTCTAGAACACTAGTCTACGCAATATCACTTGAAGTAAAGTGCCCAACCTCAAGTTGAGTTGCACCACACTAGATTTCCTCTTTTTACATAACTTAAAACACAGTGGAAGTAATTCAAAACTACTATGCACAAGCATACTAATCACACAATAGTACTGTGTGTGCAACCATCCTGGCATCACACGTCAATTCTGATTTTCCTTATGCGTGGGGTCTATTTCCCTACATGCACAAACAAATTCCAGCCCCTTGTGCACACATGCGACTTTCCTGTGCACACGATTATTCAATCCTTGCCTCAGAGACTCATGACCAATATCATAAAGTTAACTTAACAAGAAATATTATCAACATTCATCATACTCATACACAACTAGAACAATTACTATCATCACCACACTTACATGTGCAAGCAACATTAAACAAAATAACAACAATTACTTATATGCGACAACATACAAGAATTAACCCATATCAAACATAGATATATAAGCACATTGTAAGTGAGACAAGCACATAAATAACACTTATATTTTATGAGAGTCACCAATTGTGCATAGAACTGAAATGTTCCTCCCAACCATAGACTCTGTTGATCGTGAGCTTTTAGTAAAAGGTCACCCCAAAGTTGGGGCTTAACTCTACCAGGGAAAAAGGGTTAGTGACAGGCTAAGGTCTGATTCTCAACATAATTGCTTAGTCTAAGGTGTCACTGCTACAACTAGCCTATAGTCTCACAATCCCCACACACTTGTCACACCCAAGGAAGTGTACCCCTTCTCTACTCAACAATCCCTCAGTTGCCCCACTTCCCTTCCAGGGTTCCAACAACAGGTCAGACAAGAAGTCTCTAAGACCTGCAACTAATGCCCAACACACCAAGGAACAACTCTCAGCAAAACTATCACCTAGAGAGAATGTTCATGGTCCTAACAACCCACCTCTTCGATAGCAAATCTCTCACCTAGAGACACTTCTCACGGGCCTGACAACTATCCTCTTCGACAAATTCACTCTAGTTACAAAACATAGAACCCCTTACAAGATCTTCTCTACATATAAGGTAATAGTCATATTTTCTAGAGCCTCCAACCCCTTCTGCATATGAAACAATGAATAACCATCCCCAAAATACACTAAGGCCAACAATATATATTGCGTGCCTTCAACTCAACATTGTCATCTTCAGAAGTAGCTTAAGCCACTTGGTGACTCGTTCCCTACCCTCAAGAACTTAGGATAAAATAATTATCCATAACATACATTTTTCTTGAAATATTAATAAAATATTCCCTAGGACTTAAGTTCCACCCCCTTTTCCCTTTTCTGGTGGAGTTTCCCCCCCATCTCTTTTTGTATGATCTGTCTATGCACAACAATGTGATATTATTAATGACTATGATTACATTTACATGGATAGGTGCATTGGCCTATTTTCATCCCGACTCACCAGCCTCATAATTACACAAGATCTCCAACCTCAATGCACACACACACACACACACACACACATATATAAACCATCTTGATGTGCACTTCCAAGTAATTCCCATGCACTTACTTAAGTGCACACAACACTGTGAAATGTGTGCACCCTTCCTTTGATGCAAAATCTTGTGCACCTACTTAGGTATGCACATCATTATTAAATGTGCACGCACTTCCTTTGATAACAATTCTCCCCACACTTACCCAGGTGTGTGCAAAACCAAAACTAGGTGCCAACGACTCATGAGCCTATAAGTACATTTACATTTACAATTGGTACCAACATTTCACTAGCCTATATGTACAATTACAAAGGGTATAGATTAGGGACATTACATTCCCCTCCCACTTATTTATTCACTATCCTTAGTGCATCATATACACATGTACATACAAAATTTCAAAAACCTTCAAAAAGATGAAAATACTCTACCCGCATAGCATCCTCACACTCCCAAGTTGCATCCTCAAGATAGTACCAAGTCCATTGGACCTTTACCATCTCCATGACTCGATTTCGGAGCTATTTGATTTTCCAATCCAATATGAAAACCGATCACACTTGAAAATTGCCTTCTGGCTCCACCTAAATCGCACTCCAATCAATAGTATGATTTGCATCAAGTACATAATTTTTAAGCAATGACACATGGAAAAAATTATGAATAAACAAGGATGCAGGCAATGCAAGAATATATGTGGTAGTACCAATCCTCTCTAGGATTTCAAATGGCCCACAATAGCGCACTGCCAACTTAGAACAATTTCCCAACTTCAGGGAACTACGTCTGGCTTTAACTTTCAATAACACGTGGTCATCCACTTTAAACTCTCTATGGGTTCTACCTTTATCTGCATAAAATTTCTACATGTCTTGGGAAGCCCTTAATTTCTACCTTATCTTTATAATCTACTCTTCCATTTCCCGGAGAAGATCTGGCCCAACTACTACGTGGTTGGCTGGGTTGTCCCAACTCATTGGCGTGCTGTAATTTCTACCATAAATTGCTTCAAATGGGCTTATCTTTAGAGATGACTGATACCCATTGTTGTAAGAAAACTCTACCAAGTGAAGGTAGTCTTCCCATTTTGATGGCTTATCCATCACATACATCCTGAGAATATCTTCAATCATTCGATTTACCCGTTCTGTTTGACCATCTGTCTCAAGATGATAAGTTATGCTAAATTTCAAATTTATCCCAAATCCTTTGAATATCCCTTTCCAAAATTTCGAGATGAACTTGAAATCTCTGTCAAACACAGTCTTTCTCATCCTTGATGAATGTGACATATTTCAATAGCTCTAAGAATCTTCTTTCATACTCATCTATCATCATACTCCCAAGCTTGAGCTCAAAGAACTCCTTATTTTTCTTTTCATAGTACTGCTTGGTTAAATATTTCTTTTGAAAATACCCCTTGAACTCCCTCCAAGTAAATTTGTTCTTGTCAATGTGTTTCACTTGCACGAACTGATCCCACCACATTGATGTTTTTCCTTTTAGTTTATAGATGTAAATTCTCTCTTCTACATGCACAAAATAATTATGAAGCTGGAAGTACTTCCTCATTCCCATCAGCCAAGTCTCTGCATCTTCATCCTTCTTTTTCTTACCATCAAAGTTAGGAGGCTTGATCTTATTCATTTTTCCCTGTAGCTCATCCATCCCATTTCTTCTCTTATTATTTCTGACATGAGATGGACTTGAGATAATGTGTGCTTTCCTAAATGAATGATTTGGTGAGTGAGGTCGATGCCTACCAACACTTCTTGCTTTTCTTCTTTTCTCATCATGAGACCTGCGACTTCTTGACCTACTTGAGTCTATCTCCTTGTCCATTTTATTTTCTATTCTATTCAGGCTCTACATCAATTTGACATTGAAGTCATATTGCTTCTCCTTGGCTTTCATAAGCTTCTCATTATCATCCTTATAGCTCTGGACATCTTTTTGTATTCCCTTTATAGTTTCTACCAAGTTTATGCGCTCCTCCTTAGATTTTGTACCATCAACACCCAAAGAGACATATAGATCCCTGAATTCATCATCAGTGCTGTAAGTCCTCTGAGCACCTTCCATGCTTTTGACCTTCAATGTTGATTTAGTCCTGCTATAATCACTGATAATTCTGCAAAATGTGCAGACAACAAGATTTGTTAGACGAATTCATGAGATAACTTCATGAAAACTCTGCACCCTTTTGTCAGAATCCTTTCTTCTGAATCCCATGTACGCACTAGTGTTCAACACACACCAATGCACGATGTAAATATTTGACATGCACACCACGTATCAGTAATGCACATGCACCACAATGTTTTTTTTTTCAACCCCAAACCTTTTAGTGCACACACCCATGCACCATTATTTACTGTGCAGTTCTAGTGTTGCACCCAACAATACCCAACATTTAGTGCGTACACTTATTGTTGGAGATACTTTACACACACCTAGGATTTATTTTTCATAAGGTTTTCCCTATGTTTATTAGTCATTATAAAATCTCCTATAGTTTAGAGAGAATATTCTTTCTCTTACATTCTAGGAGAATATTCTCTTTAGTTCACACTCATGTTCGATCAGTGAGTGCAGTCTTGATGCCACATTGGTTCCATCACCATGAAACATTGGGATCATCACTACTAATGTGCATTGTCCTTGGGATTATCACCAGATTAGTGCATTACCCTCACATCATTTTGTTTTAGTCAGTTAACTGAAGACTGAGAGGCTAATTAACTCATACTACATGGAAGTTAACTCCCGTAACTGTCAGTGTGTGTCCATATCACTCTACACCACCACTATGGTGCATTGGATTCTCTTCCAGTGCACATTAGTTGAATTATACAGAGTATATCATGTGTAATTTATCATTCATTCATTCAGTTAATATAATTCTTTGATTCTCTCTCTCTCGTTTCCGTCTTTTCTCATTTTTATGAAAACTATGTATGTCCTTTTCTAGATAGATCTTATCTGTGCAGGTTCATTCACATTTACATGGTATCATATCTGAAGGATAGCTAGGAAAAATACACACCAGACAAGTACTGAAGATTGAAGACAGTGGGAAAATGGAATTTCCAAAAGAATTGATTCTTACACTATACAATTTCTTTACATGGAAGGACGGGATGGTAATGCATATTCGAAGCATAGGATTATACAAGTTAACCATGGACACAGAGACCGAACCTACATCAGCCATAGAAAAATCCAAGTATCTAAATTAGATGGATGAAGCATATGGAATTATTTGCAGTCTCATTTCTCCTGAGCTCCTCTTTCACATATCCTCCTGTAAAACCCCCAATGAAGTCTATACCACCATGGAAGGACTTATGAGGTGACATATACTTGAGGTGGAATTGCTCACTTTGGATTCGAAAACCTTCGACAATCTCCAATATTTTCTTACCAAATATAAGGATTTGTTGTTGCAACTCAAGGATTGCGGGGTTGATAAATCTAAGGAGGAGAAACAAATGGTTCTTACCATTCTTTCCAAACTTGGTCCGGAATACTCAATTTTTGTATCCACATTTCATTCAGTTAGTCTCGCCTTTGGAGCTACCTGGAAAATTCCTTCTCATGGGCCCTTTTTCGCATCCATCAATCAGTAAAGAAAGGTATGTGCCTATAAACTGTCAGTTCTTTTTGTTGAAATAATGTAATTGTGAAGAACATTCTTATTATTATTGTTATCTTATTATTAGGATTAATTCCCATTGTGGATTAATCATGTCGGTAATTGTATTAGGACTAAATCCCCTTTTGTGGATTGGTCATCGGACAATTGTAATAGGGAGAATAAGAAGTCGGCCCTAGCAGTTATTATTGAGACTCAGAATTAAATTAAAGGTGGGTTCACCCACCCAGAGTGAGAGGTCGGCCCTGCCAGTGAAACCCTTTCACACGTGCCAGTCTTGTATATATAGGAGGCTAGCGCCTCACTTTAATCACACAACTCACTTGCTCATTATCTTATGAGGCAAGCTGCAATTACCAGTTA
>ML780855.1:1790186-1813197 GCA_009831015.1 Picea engelmannii | reverse complement strand
GGGGGGGGGGGGGGGGGGTGGCGGTAAGAATGAGATCTTTATATTAAATAAAAAATACAACAACAATCTAATACCTAAATCTTCCACCAACACCTTCATCACTGAAGCCTAGGTTCCTCCTTGCTTGGATGACTTATAGATTTAAACTCCACTTAAAAACTCTTTACTATACATGAATGGGGAAAATCAAATAGGATATAAATCCCAAATCTGAGCAAGAGAGTCAAACTCATAAACAAGGTTTTTGCAAAAAGGAATGATCATAAAATCCAAGACTAAATCCTCAATGCAATGCTCCAACATAAGGATACTAATTTGGCAAGTTTCCCCTTCTCCAACATATGAACCTTATTTATATTCTTAGAAGTTGGTTAAGTTTATTGGTAATGGAAATTAGGGTTGTATAGGCATATGAAACCCATAATTCCCACTCAAGAGGATGAAAATAATGCACATTTATTAATTTTTTCAATTTTTGTTATTCATATGTGTTTGCTTGAGGAGAAAGCACATATTATAAGTGTGTTCTTTAAGTAAAAATATTTTTTCAACTACCTTGAGTAGAGAAAAAATAATCAAATGGAGATATCTAGGCCAAAGGGGTTATTAATGGTTAGTGATGACCAAATAATGCTACAACACACATGACCACCAAGTATTTAACCACTACGCTTAATACACATCACATGACCACCGATTATTTTCAACTACGATTCTTAACACATATCACATGACCATCAAATAACCAAATTGGCCTTCGATCTTGGAAATTATTTTCAACTGTGATTCTTAACACATATCACATGACCACCAAATAACCAAATTGAGATCAAAATTCTCTAACATGCATCACATGGCCATGAAATAACCAAAATTAACAAAATTGAGATCAAAATTTTTGTCGAAATAACCAAATTAGCTCTTAGCCTCGCCAATTATGACCTTCCATCTCAACAATTATATTTTCAACCACATCACTTAACACATATCACATTTTTTACGACAATGCCAACATATATCACATCACTACCAAATAATCAAAATGTATCACATAGCAAATACAACATGACCACCAAATAACCAAAATATTTTTGTCCATATCACATGGCCACTAAACAACCAAAACATTTTTTTCCATAGCACTTAACACATTTCACATGAAAATTAACACATTTTTGGCCACATCACTTAAGTCATGTCACATGAGACATATAGTGAAACAAGACCCCAACAAAAACAATCATGATTCACATAACCACCAAATAGGAAAACAAGACCCAACCCATATCACATAACTATTAAATAGACAAATAAGACCCAACTCATACTCACATGACCATTAAATAGCCAAACACAACATCTCATGACCACCAAATAGCCAAACAAGGCCCAAAACAAAAACAATCATATAACCACAAAATAGCTAGACAAAATGAAAAACATATCATTGCAAAATAGCTAAACAAAACCCAATGTATATCACCACCAAATAGAAAAAAAAAAACCCAACACATATTACATGACCATTAAATAACCAAACAAGACCAAACCCATATCACATGACCATTAAATAGACAAACAAGATCGAAGACCCACATTTTTTGCCACATCACTTGAGACACATGACCCCACATTTTTTACCACATCACTTAAGACACATGACATGACCATCAAATAGCCAAACAAAATGTATATGTAACCCAATTTTCATGACACATGACATGATCACCAAACAACCAAACAAGATGTGACTCAAGTGTCATGAAAGGTACACATATCACATGACCATTAAATACCCAACAAGACCTAAACATATGACCCAACAATCATGACCATCAAATAGTCAAACATTAACCCAACTATCAAGACCATCAAATATTTGAACTTGTAATCCAAATGTGTAAAGATACACATATCATGTGACCATTAAATACCCAACAAAACCTAAACACGTGACCCAGCTTTCATGACCATAAAATAGTCAAACATTAACCCAACTATCACGACCATCAAATGGTTGAACTTGTAACCCAAATGTGTAAATGTATACATATCACATGATCATTAAATACCCAACAAAACCTAAACACATGACCCAATTGTCATGACCATCAAATATCCAAACATTAATCTAACTATCATGACTATCAAATAGTTGAACTTATAACCCCAATGTATAAAAATACACATATCACATGACCATCAAATACCCAACAAAACCAAAACACATGATCCCACTATCATGACCATCAAATAGCCAAACATTGACCTAACTATCATGAACATCAAATAATTGAACTTGTGACCCAAGTGTGTCTATCGTGACCATCAAATAACCAAACATTGACTCAATTATCATGACCATCAAATAACTAAACATGTTATAGTGACACATTACATAACCAT
Organism: Picea engelmannii; assembly: GCA_009831015.1. NCBI lineage: Eukaryota > Viridiplantae > Streptophyta > Pinopsida > Pinales > Pinaceae > Picea > Picea engelmannii. The sequence goes on along the minus strand of ML780855.1, from coordinate 1,810,791 downwards.
CAAATAACCAAACATGAAACCAAATAACCAAACATTGACCCGATTATCATGACCATCCAATAGGTAAACATGTTATAATAACAAATGATATGACCATCGAAAGACCAAACATGAGACCCAATTATCATAACACCAAACATGTAAGAAAAAATATTGTTAGGTGGGAAGATTGTCTTAGTCAATATTATAGGTGTGGACAACCCATTGGACTTCAATATGCTCCTAGGACATGGTTATGTATATGTTATGAATGTTTCGATTCTACGCTCTTCTATGTGATGCATTTTCCTCACAATGGAAGCATTGTCACTATTGATCAACTTGCATATGATAATCACCATTCTTATTTGACTTTATACCATGTTTCCCCATTATATGTTCCTAGTATTTGAGTAGAATCTAACCTTCCACGGATGAATTATGTGGCATCAAATCCTAGGTATTCAATTGCTACTAAGAAAGAGCATATACACTCATGTTTGCCTTCTTGGGACATAGTCCCAACATTGCTTCAAAGAAGGAGTATCTTCATTCATGGTTGCCTTCTCGACACATGGTCCTAGCAATTTGACTATGCCATTGCTTCTGAGAATGAGTTTTTTCATTTCCTCGTTGACTATGGTCAAATCAATGGTAGAGAAAACAAAAGACACTATGACCATGTTTCTAAAGTAGTTATGGATGTCAATGAAAACAAGAATGTATGGAGAAGAATACATGTGACTTGGTGGCTAGCTCCTTTAGTTGTATTTCAAAATCATCCTTAAGAGAGTCTCGAATACTCCAATTGCTCAAATATTCTCTTCTAATCTACACATAATGAGAAACACAACCATCCTCCAAAAATCAAGTATAGAAATCAAGAATGATCTAAGCAAACAAAAAGAATAACTACTTATAATTAACTAATCTTATCTGGCATCAACTAACAAAGTTCTCCCTAAATCATGTAATCAACAATGATAAACAAAATGAATTACACACTAAATGGGGAGGGGGGGGAGTAGCGAGATCTTTATATTAAATAAAAAATATAACAACAATCTAATACTTGAATCTATCGCTAACACTTTCATCACCATGCTTGGGTTCCTCCTTACCTGGGCCATTTATAGATTTCAACTCCACTTCAAAACTCTTTACTATACATGAATGGGAAAATCAGCTAGGATTTAAATCTCAAATCTGAGCAAGAGAGTAAAACTCAGAAATAAGTGTTTCTGCAAAAGGGAATGATCATAAAATCCAAGACCCCCAACGTAATGCTCTAGCATCAGGATACTAATATGGCCAGTTTCCCCTTCTCCAACATATGAGCCTTATTTATACTCTTAGAAGTTGGTTAAATTTGTTGGCAACGAAAATTATAGTTGTATGAGCATATGAAACTCGTAATTCCCACTCAGGAGCACGCAATTAATGTGCATTTATTATTTTTTGCAATTTTTTGGAATGCTTGAGGAGAAAGCATGTATTATATGTGTGTTTATTTAAGGAAAAACATGTATACAAAGTAAAGATCCTTTTTCAACTACTTTGAGTGGAACAAAAATAATCAAATGGAAATATCTTGGCTAAAAAGGTCATTAATGGTCAGTGATGACAAAATAATGTTATAACACATCACCACCACCAATTATTTTCAACCACAATGCTTAACACATATCACATGACCACCAATTATTTTCAACCACAATGCTTAACACATATCACATGACCACCAAATAAGAAAATTGGCCTTTAGTCTTAGCAATTATTTTCAACCACCATACTTAACACATATCACATGACCACCAAATAACCAAATTGAGATCGAAATTTTCTAACACATATCACATGGCTATGAAAAACCAAAATTAACCAAATTGAGACCAATTTTTTTGGCCAAATAGACGAATAAGACCCAACACATATAACCAAGTTAAGACCACAAATTTTCAGCCAAATAGCTAAACAAGATTGGACACTTATCACATGGCCACCAAATAGTCAAAGCATCCCTTGGCCTCACCAATTTTTTTGAGCTTCAATCTCAGTAATTATGTTTTCAACCACAACACTTAACACATATCACATTTTTGGCCACAACACCAACACATATCACATCACTATCAAATAACCAAAATATATCATGTAACATATATCACATGACCACCAAACAACCAAAATATCTTTGGCCGTATCACATGACCACCAAACAACCATTTTTTTTTTACCATAGGGCTTAAGAGATATCACATGACAATTAACACACATTTTTGTCACATCACTTAAGACATATCACATGACTACCAAATAGCCAAACATGATCCAAAACAAAAACAATCATGTTTCACATGACCACCAAATAGCCAAACAACATCCAACCCATATCACATGATTATTAAATAAGCAAGCAAGACCCAACTCATAATCACGTGACCATTAAATAGTTAAACAAAACATCACATGACCACCAAATAGTCAAACAAAGCCTAAAAAAAAATCACATAACCACCAACAACCAAACAAAATGCAAAACATATCACTACAAAATAGCAAAAAAAAAACCAATCTATATCACCACTAAATAGTCAAACAAATCCCAACACATATCACATGACCATTAAATAACCAAACAAGACTAAACTAGTACCACATGACCATTAGATAGTCAAACAAGACCCACATTTATATGACCATCAAATAACCAAACAAAATGTACATGTCCCAATTATCATGACACATGACATGACTATCAAATAACCAAACAAGATGTAACCCAAGTGTCATGGAAGGTACACATATCACATGACTATTAAATATCCAATAAAACCTAAACACATGACCCAACTATCATAACCATCAAATAGCCAAACATTAACCCAATTATCATGACCATCAAATAGTTGAACTTGTAACCCAAATGTGTAAAGGTACATATATCACATGACCATTAAATACCCAACAAAATCTAAACACTTACTGAGCAAATGTCATAACCATCTAATAGCCAAACATTAACCCAACTATCATGACCATCAAATAGTTAAACTTGTAATCCAAACGTGTAAAAATACACATATCACATAACCATTAAATACCCAACAAAACCTAAAAACATAACCCAAGTGTCCATCAAATAACCAAACATTAACCCAACTATCATAACCATCAAATAATTAAATTTGTAACCCAAATATATAAAAGTACACATATTACATGACCATTAAACATCCAACAAAACCTAAACACATGACCCACTTGTTATAAACATCAAATAACCAAACATTGATCCAACTATCATCAGCATCAAATAATTCAACCTGTGACTCAAATATATTGTCATTACGATCAAATAATCAAACATTAACCCAACTATCATAACCATCAAATAAACAAACATCAACCCAACTATCATGACAATAAACATGTTATAATAACACATGCATAATCATCAAATTACCAAACCACCAAACATAAAACCACATAACCAAACATGGACGAACTATAATGACCATCCAATAAGTAAACATGTTATAATAGCACATGATCATCCCATAGGTAAACATGTTATAGTGACACATGATATGACCATCAAAAGACCAAACATGTGACCCAATTGTCATGACCCATGATGTGACCATGAAATAGCCAAACAACATTGAGACCCCACTGTGGCTACATGACCATCGACCATTAACACATTTTTAACTTACATCACCCAAGACAAGGATCCTCTGCCTCTGTGGGTGGACATGTCGGTGCTGGGAAAGAAGACGTGAGAATTGATACAGAGGAGAACGCGCTGGTGATAATGCGGGAATCCCCCTCCGATGCACAAGCATTTGAAATTAATGGTTTTTAATTTCAAAGCACGAGAAAGGTAACATCTAAGTGAAATGTGGTAGTTAACTTCTTTTACAAGTTCTATTTTCATTCCATATCTTACCTGGCTGTAACTCCAAGTTTGAATTACCCCGTGCCAGGAGAAATTTTATTTTATATAATATTTTTATTCTTTTAAATTATTATTTTTATTTTTATTTATTTATTTGATTAAAATTTAGATGTTAAAATACAATTAATAATATTAAATGAAAACTTATTTTAAAAAATAGAAAAATGACTTATTAGTATTATTAACTTTTTTGTTTTATCAAAAATTAAGAAAAAATTAAAAGAAGAAATTAACATTAAAGCTACTTATAAGTGCCTTTTAAAAATGTTGTAATGTATTAGAATTTACTAAGTATTCAAACCTTAAAGATAAGGTGTTGTTTAACTGTTCTACTTTTTGGTATTTTTGTCAGACTCTAGGGACATAAATGTGGAAGAAATCATCACATTTTTTTGTTATTTAAATTGCATTTCTGAATGCATAAATGGATTCAGCATGTACTTAACCACTCAAATAAACAGATCCAACACTTTTTAGCTGGATTTCAAACAAAATTAAACCTTGAACTTTCAACCAAAAATAATAATAATTATTTGTATTTCTAATTATTTGTGTCACTAATAAATAAATAATGTATTCTTTATAAATGATAAAAAATTAACTTTACCATAAAACTATGCTCAAACTTTTTCAAAAAAATCTCTAAAACCAACCTTTAGTCTCTAGTTAATTATTTATAACTAACTAAAAAAAACCTAAAAAATCTAATGAGAAATTTAATCACATGCAAATGAAATCCAACTCTTTTTCCATTTATACATAAGCCAAAATGTTAAGTGAAAGATGATCATATTTTTCTCAATAACTATGGCATATATAAAATTGTTACCATTTTATCCACATAATCCATTGTGGCAATTTTTGCAATGATTTTTTATTTGTTAACCTAACACTTTTAGGTTTTCTTGTTGTTCTAATCGTATATGTAACTGTGCAACTTTCAACTTCTTGAGTAGTGGATGGCCAAATAAGAATTCACGCTAAGAATATACTTTCATTTCAACATTATCAATTGTTTTTTTTGACCATATGTTATATTATCAAGCTTACAAATGTAATGTCTATCTAAATTAACCATAAAGCGTCTAATTTAACCCAAGTACCTCAAATTTTTTTTTTTAAGGATATTATTTCACTAAGCAATATCTTTAAATATTCTAAAACATCTTAAATTTTTTTAAAATGACTTAAAATTTTCCATTATAAAAACTATTTTTAATATTCTTTTTTTAAGGATATTATTTCATTAAACAATATCTTTAAATATTCTAAAATATCTTAATTTTTTTTAAAATGACTTAAAATTTTCCATTATAAAGATTATCTTTAGTATTTTTTTTTTAAATATTATTTCATTAAACAATATCTTTAAATATTTTAAAACATCTTAAATTTTCTTAAAATGGCTTAAAATTTTTCATTATAAAAACTATCTTTAATTTAATTGTATAGAATATCATCCTTTTATATACTTTACTTATATTCTTCAACAATCATATAGAGAGAAATTGTTTATTTATTATAATAATATCCTTAAATTTAATAATAATATCATCCTTTAATTTAATTTAATTGTATATAATATCATCCTTTTATATACTTTACTTATATTCTTCAACAATCATATAGAGAGAAATTGTTTATTTATTATAATAATATCCTTAAATTTAATAATAATATGTATATATATAATTATAATAATATCTTGTAAACTTAAAGATATTGTTATAATAAATAAATAATTTCTTAAGTAATATATATTATTTAATAAATTAATTATTTATTATAATAATATTTTAAAATCTTGTTTAAAGATAAACACTAATTTATATTCATTTTTATTTCACTCCTTTAAAGTATGTAATACATATAGATATAGCTCTTGTGGAAGGCAAGTAGGAACTAGGTTATTTTATATTAGTTTAATGTTTGACTATATATTTTTCTAGCATTTGATATGGATTGATTTTATATTAGTTTAATGTTTGACTATATATTTTTTCTTCTATATAAACATATTGTATTGAAAAATAAGATTTGAAGTTTTATTGAAAACTTTGTTTTTTCGGATGTTTTATATTTTGGTTTTCTAATGTTTTATCTTTAGATAAATCTTCATGTTTTAATGTTATCTTTGACTTCTTACTTTGGATCTTTGGCTTCTTACTAGGGGTAAATAACCTCTTTTACAAAGTCCATCTTCATTCCATATCTTACCAAATATTTCAAAGTATGTAACTCCAAGTTACTTGTAATAAGTGCAAACTTTTCCAAAGAGAAATGGAGGAGAAATTTTATTTTATATAATATTTTTATTTTTTTTAAATTAATTTTTTAAATTTAGATGATAAAGTACAATTAATAATATTAATTGAAAATCTATTTAAAAAAATAAGAAAATTACTTATTATTATTAACTTTCAAGTTTTATCAAAATTGAAGAAAAAACTAAAAAAAAGGGAAATTAGCATTAAAGCTACTTATAAGTGCCTCTTAAAAACATTGTAATATATTAGAATCTAGGGATATAAATGTTCTACATTTTGACATTTTTTGTTGGAATCTGGCATCATAAATGTGGAAAAAATCATCACATTTTTTTGTTATTTAAATTGCATTTATGAATGCATAAATGGATTCAACATGTTGAAAATCGGATTGTACAGACTTAGCCACTCAAATATGCAGACCCAACACTTTTTTGTTGGATTTCGAGCAAAATTAAACAAGAAAAATCATCGAAAAATGGTCAAAACCTAGGACGTTCAAACTACGACCAAAGATAATATATATTTTTTTAATTTCTAATTATTTATGTCACTAATAAATAATGAATGTATTCTTTATAAATGATAAAACGTTAACTTTACCATAAAACTTGTTGGTTGTAGAGCCTGATTTTCTTCCGGATTCAGAGGTCTTTTTTTTCAGTTGTGTTTATACCCCATGAATAATTTACACCTAGGAAAAATGTACACTCCTCCACGTGGGGGAGTGTAGAGGGCGGTTACCCCCTCTACAGGGTCCGGAGGCAAGAAATCCCCCGAAGGAAAAATTGCCTTGTAAATGTATCTTGTAATTTCATTGTAAATCTGGACTGTTCATTATAAGGTCACAGATCTGACGGTAGAAGTTATGCTAGGGTTTTTTGGCCTAGAAAGAAACCCTCTTTTATGAGGGAAATGTATTGCGGCTATGTATTATTGTGAATAATGTATTATGAGAGAGGATACTGTGAGAGAAATAAGATGAAGTTACAGAGGGTGTGTTGTAGGTTGTATCCCTTCATTTGTTGGATAATAATAAAGGAAGGACCTGACAATTTATCTGGTGGACGTAGCCCACACTGGGTGAACCACGTATATCTGTATCTCTATTGTATTGTGTATCTTTTGTGTTTGATTTCCACATTTGTTTTATTTTATTGCTCCACGATCCTGTTTTTCTAACAAAAACTATGCCCAAATTTTTTCAAAAGAAACTCTAAAACCAACCTTTGCTCTCTAGTTAATTATTTATAATGAAAATGCTACCCAAAAAAACCTTTAAAATGAAAGAAAATCTAATGAGAAGTCTTGGAATATTATTAGATTCAGATCCAACCAAGATTGGACTGTCCACTTGCTTTCCCCTGATGTTTCCCTCATGCCACTTGAAAAAGGTAGTGGGATATTGCCTGGTGCATGCATTGTTGCCCTAGTGAAAACCCATATTTTACCACACCATATTTTTAACATGGTCGAGGATGCTTGTTTTAAAAATTGTTTAAACTAGGCGAAAGTAGGGTTTTTCATTCGGAGACAACTTTTTTGTTGCCACAAATTTAAGAACTTACTAGGCAAATGACATCCATCTTACTGGAAACATGAGTTTGGGATATGAAAAGGATTGCGATCATACAAGTCTGGCTACTTTAGGGAATCCATTAAGTTGTGGCATGGGTATACTGCAGGAGTCAACATTGCTTTCTATGTAATTATATTGTCATCTTATTTTATTTTAATTTTGTGTATTTAGTAAAAAATGTCATTCTCGTAGATGACCTCTAAAAATATCATGTTTCATCTAGTGAAAGGCAAAGGTAAAGACTAAGGATTTTAAACAAATGTTGGGATGAGCTTAGAACTATGAGGGGCAAGGTTGTAACTATGAAAATTTTGTGAAATTTTGATAGTTACAATCTGACCATTCAAAGTTCGGAACAATTTATACAAGCTTATCATATTGTTTTGTATAATATTTAGTATAATTGTATTACTTCACTTTTCATATGTAATTCATTTTGTTTTTTTCGTTTAATTAATTAATTATCAACCAAGTGAGAAATGTTACTATATTTCTTAAGGTTTTTAGCAAGATTTAACCATGAGACTGGATGTAATTACCAGGGCGACAACATCTCTTATAGCTAGAGCAATAATGTTAGCACAGGATATAGTGTTGGGACATACGGTTTCCAAGACGCTCTTCATCTTGTCAATGAAATCAAAGACAATGTATCTTTAATTCGTTTCCGTAAGATCAAGGTTTTTAATCAAAAGATCGATTAATCCATCTATTGTCAATAGGGAGACGTCTATTAATGTAAGAAAGAATTGAAAACACCCAACCAAGTTTTTGAGAAATTCTCCACACTTTCTTTCATCTCGTGAATTCCATCTGCTTTCCTTTTTCACATGGAAGAATTGTTATACATGACATTTTATGATAATGAAAGACTACCAACTTTCTTGTCAACAATCGTCGACCAACACATTTTTCATCTCCTTTTATTTAATTCATGCCCACAACCAAGAATTTCTTCACACTTTATTTTATATTTATGCCCCAGTTTCCCTGTCTCTCTGGTCTTTTAATCTTTACACATTGACTTCTGGCGAATTCTACACAAGCCTAGTGTATATAAAATAATTTCTTCATGACTTCATTTCTATTCGCTTTGTTTATGATGCATTGTACGGATTCTTCATCATGTCATCACAGTCGACCTTCCTTAATCATTGCCATAAGTTTTGGGGATCAAGATGAGTTGTGGAATAGACAAAAAAAAATGGAATTTATTTGATCTTTTAGATTTACTCCCACAAGATATAAAGAATTTAATACTATGTTGCTCACCCCCATATACAACTAATGAAATTCCTATCAAATTAATAGACTAAGCACATTTTATAAGGCAGTTCCTATTAGATTCAAAAAATAAACACATTTTTTAAATTAATTAATTCATTTCCTATCAAGTTAATAGACTAAATACATTTTTAAATTGATTTTGTAACAATCCAATTTGATTGATTTTTATAATAGTTTTTAATTTAAATTTAATGAATTATTAAAATATATTAAATGAGACTTTTATTATTTTATTATTAAGAGGTGGGTGAAGTAATTAATGGGGGATATGGTTGTTGGGGAATTAATGGGGGGATAAAGCTGTTGGGAAATTAATGAGGGGGATTTGAGAGAGGAGGATAAGGAAGAGAGAAGGGGACTTGGAGAGGGAGTCTCATTTTTGGATTGGAAATTTCTGCAAGAGGTGAAGGAAGGAGGAGAAGGAAAATTGGGAGGACATACCATTGAGGAAACTCTCAGAGAGCACTGTTGTTGCTAGGAATTTTGGGCTCAGGGGCCAGGGCCAGGAAACCGCAAGGATTCCTAGAGCTAGGGATCCAAAGAGGTTGTTCCTAGTTGGCTGAGAGGTTAATATTCAATTTGGGGCAGTTGAGCATGATCATCAACAAGCATAAAAATGACTAAATCAACTAATCTACAGGTTGAGGTAAACATTCTATGTATTTTATTAAGTTATGTTTTTATTTTCTTAGTGTAGAAAAATCATGAAAGAAAACAATAATTTAAATTGCAAATTATTTCAATAGGAAACAACAAAATAGATATCTATTTATTTGAGTGGTGGAAAATAGTTAGGCACTACAAATGGTATCAGAGCCCGATTTCAAAACTGAAACCTGGGCTTGACCACCCACATAACTGTACAATCTAATAGATCAACATATTCAAAGATTGTTGTTTTGATTGAGACTTTCAGATTTAAAACCACCTAAATTTTAGTTAATTTATCTCGGTGCAAAATCTGCGTACCATGGTCTGAAATTTAACAGTCCAAGGCTAGTTTTGTTAATTTTACATCAAGATTAGTTATATCATAGCAACCAAAACATAATGCCTTTCCTCTTATAAATATAGAACATCGAGTCTGATTTTCAGACATGAAAAACATTAAAAGGAAAAGAACTATTCCCTTTCAGTTTCCTTCTTAGAAAGTCATTCCTTCTTAGAAAGCCATGTGTGGACCATAATGGTGAAGAAGATACAGGGAGAATAATTAAGGGCATTGATCATCTCTGCAAAGTTGCCCCACAAAAATACATAAAGAAATACAACCAGAAATCCACACTGCTTAAAAGTTGAGGGACATTATGCTCTTGGCCTAAGCTAGGCTGGGAATGAGACCAAAACAACCAAATTATTGTGAAGATGTCATTGCAAATCTCGACATTATTATCTGAAAAGTCTCTTTCACCAGCAGAACCTTCATGCACTACTTCACTCGCAAATTCCATTTCATTTTCATGTAAATCTCTATCTTCATCACTACAAAGAAATTGTTTACCTAACCCGCCATTATCATCTGAAATACTGGAGTAATATCCTTGCAATCCCATGGTTGCATCCCCGTTCTTTATCAGACCATGTATATATATGCCTCCAGATATACATACAAGAGAAACTAACAACACCACCATACCTCTTGCATACAGTCTGTAGGATGATGTGCTCTTGAAATTCAAAAACTCGTTGACCAGGAGATAAACTCCTAAAAGAACCGCAATGATATTCAAGGTAATGAATGTAGACCTCTCGCCATCTCTTACAAATTCACTTCCAGAATCCTCCACGGAGGGTGATTTTCGGATAAAAACATAAATAATGGAGAAAGTTATCAAAGGAAGTACGACATTTAGTAACAGATACAAGGACTCGTCATCCAGGGAAATGGCCTTCACAATCAAAGTGTATAGTGCTGCTGAAAATCCATTGTAGCTCGTGGATATTCCAAGAGCCATTTACTTTCTTCTTGGAAAGTAGTGAATGAAGATAATAAAACCAATAGTATTAAGCCAACAAATACTGTTCCCAGCTAACAGACAGAGGAGATAAACTTGTCAGTACTTGGCTGATATATTCTTCATTATAACCAGCCACTGGACTCCATAACCCACGAGTCCTATGAATGCGGCTATAAACATAACTTCCCAGAGGGGCATACGACGCATTGCATATCTGACTGTCCATCTGAGTGCCTTTCCCAAGTCCAAAGCCACGACAAGATTGTTAAGTTTGACCTGGCCAATCTGCAAAACCTGTTTCAGAGTCGACGAATAGGCAGAGAAATCGAAGTTATTGCCAGAACAAGCCTGTATCCATAGCACCCCAACGAGATTCATCCATTTCATGGCCTTCTCTGAGTCCATACTTGTAATATTTTGAGCCTTATGCTAATGAATTCCCAGATTTCTTCTTTGGGAAGATTCCAGATCGACTCACCATTTTTCGGCAGTACAAAGGTGGAGATTTTAATAGATACTCATGTGTGTGCATCTGTGGTGAATAGAGGATTGAGCAGTATCTACTGCAGGGGGTGCTGGAAGTTGAGAAATCCATGTGCGTATCTTTGCAAAGCACACTTTACATCTTCAAGACAAAGATAACAAACTGCCTTGTTGTGTGAAACCACAACTTATTTATCAAACTAGCACCGGGAAAGGAGAAGCAGAGAAATATAAGTATTTAAAAAAAAAAACAGGGAACCCAAACAAGATAATTTGGTCTTCGTCTGCCTAAAATTGCTCATGGATGCCATAAACCCAATAGAGAGTATAATTGAAAGCAAAACATAATTAATACAAGTTGGGTTTTTCAGTGTGGTAAGACCCACGTTAAATATAAACTTGGAGATTCATTCCTCCAAAACCCACATGGAAAATCAAACTTTCAGGCATGTCCCACAAAACCCTGAAAATTTTCACTTGGTGTCCTTGATAATAGCCTATCTATGATACTTCACAATTCCTATTTTAATGGAGGATTTGTTGCTAACAGTTATCGTTAGTTTTGTTCCTATGAAGAGCCTTTCAGTTGTGGGCTCGGGAGATCTCTATAATGAGTAAATGCTTGAGTTGTTGGCATCTATATATTGCTCACCACATTTACATAGAGACTGTTCTGGATCTCCTTCTGTACTGGCAGTGGAGAATAATTTAATTTTCTGGGGCAATGGGTCGCGTGAGGGCAGAGAAAATTCTTGGTTGTCACATCCCATTTACATGTATTATACCATGTAGCAGGTGCCTTGCATCTTCCAAAATGAGTTGAGTCTCGTCCTCCAAATCAGTGTCCCTGCTTATCTCCAAGACACCCGCTTTGCATCTTGAAGAAGCAGAGGACGCAAAAGAAGCCCCACAGGAGGCACATTGCTGCTTCACATTGACCGCTTGTATAATGAAGTGGTATCGCGTCTTGCAAACAAGGTTCTCCTGTCAGCCAGCAGCAACCCTGCAGCGGTCGCAGTAGCCAGAATCCGACTGCTTCACGTTCTCCTCAACAATATTAAGCGTGATGAAGACGTCCTCATCCTGATCATCCAATCAGATTTGAACCCGCCACCTCTGGATGAAGGGTGGCGAGGAAATCTTGAGGGGAAGTTAGTTAGTTTGAGATTCATGTGTGTTTTAATGTTGATCCCATTGTTGGAACAAACGCGGAGGTATATTCCTTTAATGCTCCAAACTATGAAGTGAGTATAGTGACTTGTGAAAAGCGACAATAGGGAAAGGAAGACACTAAAGTCCCTTTGCAACTCTATATTCCAAACAAGATTTAAATAGATGTCTCATGCCAAAATGCTTCTTTTTTTCTTTTTTTTTTGACTTTGCACATTTAGTTATTTCAACTTAATAAAAATAAATAAAATTTAATCCATAAATTACATTTAAAAAAAAAAAAAACAAACAAACATTTGGAAATTTTTTCTAAATCTCTTCCATGGTTGTAAATCATAAATATATTAATAATAAAGATATTAGCATGGTTACCAATTTGTTATCTGGACTACCAAAGTTACACCTAATATCTATAGAGTTACACATAATATCTACTATTGAAACACGAAGAGATTGGAAAGTATATATTCTTAGGTGATTTGATTTTCTACTAGAACCACATATACCATGTAAATAATTATAAATTCAATGAGGTCTTAGATAAATGACATTCCTCGTTTGCTACCCGTCACACTAGATTGTTTGTGACATATAATTTCTTTTGGAAGTGTACTATAGTAAATATGAGAAAAAAAAAACTTAGTTACTCCATGACATACTTGTTAGATGGATATATCAAGGATTGTCAGATTTCTAGGATATTATAGCATTTTCCCATTTCCAATAAAAACTTTGAATCTTTTAGCATGGACTTTTTATGGATTTAGGTTAGGTGGAAAAAAATTAATTAATTTATGTTTGTCATGGTAAAACATTGACATTGACAAGCCTCACAAGTCATTGAGCTATTCATGAAGTATGTCTATAAGTTGTGTGGATTTCCAAAGAACATTGTTAATAAATGATATCCAAAAATTATCCGAAAAAAAAATGGAAAGAGTTATTTAAGCTTGTTGATAGTACATAAACCCCAAGTATCACTTATATCTTATCACCCTCAACTAGATGGACAATGATTTCTTTGAGGACATAAAACATATATAAATAATTAAATTGACGTATATCTTGACGTGGAGTTCATGTATATCTTGTAAAGGATTGGTAACATCAGTAAGATGAGTGACAAGTACCTTAGCCGATGTTAGTTGACTAAGAAAAGGAATGAAAACATGCCTTGAGAAAAGGGGGTATCCTTGGAAAAAGGGTAGCACTTTCGCCCATAAATTTATTTGGTAGTAGAGATTCCAATGGAGTGTCATGGTTTATTATGCACAAGTCCCTTGTAAGAGAGGCGAGTTTTCTAAATGGTAGCTCACATCTTGAAATGCATTAATTAGTTTAGCAACTGCTTGCTCACCAAGAGGGATTTTTCCCTATGAAGAAACTCTAATTGAAAAATAAAATAAAATATAGACAAGGAATGATGAAAACACTTTCCATCGTTAAACTTATTTCATAGTAAGGGGAAAGAACTTGAAAGTGATAGAGATGGACAAGAAAAGAGTTATAGGCTAGAGTTAGTAGGATATATGTAGGTATAGACAATATAATTGTGAGACATACAAAGTACAATTGCAAGAAGAAGAATCGAGAAATAGGCAATATATGTAAAGTGAATTATGGCAAAGACGACGAGGATATAAGAATGACAAGATAGTTAGTATGTAATAAAGATGCAAAATTAAGGGAGAATATTAATAATAAATAAATACGTATACAAGAATGGCAAGTAGTATAAAGTATTAGAGTGTGAAGTGACATACAAGTAGGTAAGATTGAAAAAGTACATGTTTTATGCAATGTGATATATATAGCAATAAGGTTTTGACATGAAGGGTGGTTGAAGATAGTGAGAGGATATGTAGGAAGTGTATTAAGAACGTAAAATGGACTAAATGATGGTTAGAGGAAAATAGATGTAACAAAAAGATAATAAATAAATAATGATATAATACAAAGGTTATCAATGTAATAAAAGGTGTGGGAATGTAAGAAATGCAACATGATACGATGTTACAAAGGGTGGTAGAAAATTGAGATAAAGTTTCAAATAATAATAATAATAATAATAATTAATATGTAGGTTAGAGCATAACACACAAAAGTAAGTGAGAGCAAGAATGAGAATTATAGTCTAAGGACAATACTATAATAAGGGAGTTAATTGCATTAGAGAGATGATCAAAGTCAATAACGAGTGTTTATAATATCTAGATACCCTAGGTGGGATTGTATGTAAGACTTAAGGAAGTTTATATCAAACTCAATATAAGATTCACTTAACTAGAGAACTGATGATGAGCTAAGATTCTAACTAGTGAACAAACAAATAGACTATACTTTATATATGGGGGTCATATATGGAACTTAAGAATAATAAATCTATACAAAAGTGTGTCTTATCATTAATTAAATTAAAAGTGATAATAAAATAGAGTTGAGACACGGTAAGGTGCTTACTAAATAGGGGTAGTTGTAATCAATATATTAATAGCCTCAACATATTTTTAATCAATGAAGGTACAATGAGACAAATATAGAATAGGGTTTGTTATCATAGAAGACACATATAAGTTGTGTAATGAATTTTTCCTTATATTGAGAATGACCACAACTTCGGGAAGAAGTTTGTTTTGAAGGGTGGGTGTATGTAATGCCACCATTTGACTTAGATAGCGAGAATTACTTAAGGCCTAATCACCTTTTATTTTATATTGACTGTAAAACTATTAATGATACACTTGAAATTTTAAGACATATGGACCTATGCCAATGTCAATTCTATGAATGTTTATCGTTATTTGAATTATGATGGATATTATGCAATCTATTTCTAACTTGAAAATTTTGACATTTAAGTTGTTGGTACGTGGATATCGGATTGAGAATATGATTAAATGCAATTACATATTGATAATGCATGGATATGTATGGGTTTGTGTTATAGACTAATAGGTAGGTCAATAGGCTATGAAATAGCCAAAGAATAATGATGATAAAAGGTTGATGTCGTGAACATTGACCAAGAAACAATATGGTATGAATCTTTGTATATGAAATTATATTGGTTCAAATGCATTGCTATGATGTGTAGACAAGTGCAGGTTTTTCAGGTGGTAAATACTGTGTGAAACTGAATATACGATGACAAAATTCCCAGCAACACAGTGCCACTGTATGGTCCATGGTAGGGTGTTGACCCTAGTTCTATCCCTGGAGTGGAGGGGTGGAGGCATTTCCCACCATGTATCCTCTGAAACCTAGAGTCATGGGAGGACGGTGTTAGCTCATGCTCCCCTAGACGTGTGATGATGATTTTCAGTTTCCTTTTGGGGAAACTTGGTCAAGAGAGTTGAAACTTCCGCTTACGGTTTCTATTTGGAATTAGGTCAATATAGTTGACGCTCCAAGATAGTCCAACAAAGGAAGGATAGGGATGGAAGATGGAAGTAAGTTAGGGAGGAAAGATGACTAGAAGTAGTTGAGAGTGTGTGGGGTTTCGCCTTATATAAGAATTTCTTGATTTCCTAGATTTAAAATATATATATTTAATTAACTAAATTACAATTATCTAAGTGAATGTTGCTTGTGCTAAATTATTGTAATTAAGGGATTTCGTGAACATTTTAAATAGTTTACTATCTTTTATGAAATGAATGGTCTTGTTGATTGGATTGGACGCATGCAATAATTACTTTAGGAGTGATAATTATTGTCATTAGTGCATGTTTGAATAATGTATGTGCTAGCTACACATGCATGCCTTGCACATGTACACTAGTATGTATAAGTGTTTTAAATTGATGATGTTGATTATTTGATGTGGATGTATGAATCGTGTGTTGTTACCCTTGTATTGTAAATTACTCTAACTTCGAAACAAAGTTTCTTGAAGGGTGGGTGTAAGTAACAACCCAAATTGATTAATTTTTATGATAGTTTTTAATTTAAATTTAATTAATTATTAAAATATATTAAATGAAACTTTTATTATTTTATTATTAAAAGGTGGGTGAATTAATTAATGGGGGGATAAGGTTGTTGGGAAATTAATGAGGGGGATTTGAGAGAGGAGGACAAGGAAGAGAGGAAGGGACTTAGAGAGGGGGTCTCATTTTTGGATTGAAAATTTCTACAAGAGGTGAAGGAAGGAGGAGGAGGAAAATTGGGAGGACATAGCATTTAGGAAACTCTCATAGGGCATTGTTGTTGCTAGGAATTTTGGGCTCAGGGGCCAGGAAACCGCGAGGATTCATGGAGCTAAGGAGCCGGAGAGGCTGTTCCTAGTTGGATGGGAAGTTAATATTCAGTTTGGGCAGTGGGACATGATCATCAACAAGTAGAAAAGAGACTAAATCAACTAATCTACTAGTTGAGGTAAAATTTTTATGTCTTTTATTAAGTTCTGTTTTTATTATGTTGTTGTTTTTATTTTCCCGGTGTAGAAAAATCATGAAAGAAAACAATAATTTAAATTGCATATTATTTTAGTAAGAAACAAAAATAGATATCTATTTATTTGAATCCTGGAAAATAGTTAGTCACTACATATTTTTATAGACATTTAATTTTATCCATCGATTGATCAATCGACAAATCAAATGTCTTTAAATACGGTTCTACTCCTTGCTCAATTTTATCATATTTTCACATTTGAAACCATCATTCTCTGCATGTGGATAAGCATTCCATCATTTTCTATTGAATCCCATATCATCTATCTCCATTGGAAAGAGGCGATAGCTATGGAGAGAGAATCAGATTTGCAAGAGGCAATGGTCGAAAAGATTAGATAAGTGTATGATGTTAATATGTAAAGTGCATATAATATTGACAAGTTAAAATTAAATAGTGTTAAAAATTATTTTAAAATATCCATGTGTATACTATTAACAATTTTTAAAAATGGAAAAACAACCCTGAATATTAAAATTGGAGATATAACCAGGATTGGGAGAAGTCGACATAGCATAATTCCATCTTTGCATATAATATATATTTTTAATGATTAGTAGGTCACTCACTCAAAATGTAATAAATAAAATAGTAAAAGTAATATATTTTTTAATGATTAGTATATCAGTCACTAGAAATTTAGTAAGTAAAATAGTAGAAGTATTCTAAGGGATTCATGTGCTTACATTAGCTGAATCCGAAAATAATTTGATTAGATGAGTTTAATTAAGATTTGATGAAATTTGTTTATGCTTACTTACTAGTTATTTTAAAATTGAATATATCACATTATGAGCATCTTGATAGTGTATGCAACTACTTTTGAATACGAGATATCCTTGGATTGTTTTGAAAATGCAATTGCTACGTAGACAAAATATAACATCACTTGATTTAAGGTTTTAGGTGAGGATTGTTTTCAATTTATTTAACAAAATAAGTAGCACAATGTAACACGCTTTTATTGTAGTATAATCATAGTAAAATTCAGAATATTTATATTTAAAAAAAAAAGAGTTCAGCTTTACAAGGCCATTGGATTGTGGGAGCAGCTTCTCTTTGTAGTCAATGTATAATTCAGATAAAATATCTTATGAACTTTTTTTTGATTTTATCTAATCCAATATTATTCTCAATTTTTAATTAGATTTTAAATAAAAATAATTACATATATACTAAAAAAATCAAATCAAATGACAAATTATTTATATATATCAAAAAAATCCAAAAGATAATGGATAAATTACCTATTATTATATTTTCAAGTATGAATTTTTCATAATAAATACAATTACGGGTGGCTATGGCATTCGAAGTGGAGTTCCATAAATGGGATAACATAGATTTATGTGCAACCATTGTGAAATGCAGTGAAAAGTGGAGTTCAACAAATGGGACAACTAAGTTTTATGTGAAACCATTATGAAATGAAGTGAAAGTGAAACAGGTGGGAGCATGGTAGTCGTTGCAGAGTACAACCAACTAACCATATTTCATTGTTAAGGAATCTACAACAACTTTTGAGTATATTCACAATATAACCATATTTCATTTTCAAGGAATCTACAACAACTTCTAAGTATATTCATAATATATAATTTAGTCTCATCTGAGTAACTTCACAATATATAATTTAGTCTCATTATAGTTTTAAATCATCATTACATTTCCATACCTGCCTCATAGTTCCAAATCTGCTTGGCAGGGACTAAGCTTCCCTGCAACACTTGTTGATATGAGAAAGACACATACTAGACACACAAAAGAAACATTTCTTAGGCACACTAAACAGAAGGTAAAGTCTCATAAATATGTCTCTTTAAAATAGTATCTAAAATAATAGCTAAATACAAATTTTGTAATACATTAAGAATAAATATAATACAAGACATTGATGGATTCATTTGATTATGTTTTATTTCGACGTGTATACATGGAATGAATATAATATAAGACATTGATGGCTTCATTTGATTCCATATACACTGAACATAATATGGACGCAGATACACTATCTAAAGAAGGTCTCCAATTGGAATCGGGGCAGTATATTATCACATGCTTTTCATAAATTCTCTGATAAATTTTCCAGTTGCCTCCTAATGTTATGATATGGTATGATTAGGAATATTTTTTTATCCTCAGACACAGTAACACTTTCGGCTCTTATATGATGAATTATTATAGAGTCTCTTTATGTTCCACTTAGCTCAACTCACAACTTTTGTTTCTGACCATATCTATATCTGTATTTTGGCTCTTTTATATAGTCATCAACATGAAGCCTTTGTATGCTTTCTGATTTTTGTTTAGTGGATTAGCTTTGAGCATGTCCTAACTTAGACATCTATAAGAAAAATACATGGAATGAATATATTATACATAATGTAATTTTCATTTCAAATAAAAATTAAGTTTTTTTCCAAGGAAAAAATATAATACATTGATACCCCTAATACAAGTTATGTTATTTATAACATTATGATGCTAAGAACTTGGAATGAGTGTTGAGCAAGCTCTACAACTGTAGCMTGTCGCCGAYGTCTCCCTGGTCTYGGCCCTCATGGCCTCGGCGGTTCCAGATCCGGACCCGCCCCCCCTAGATTTCCTCGACAAGGTTGTCACCTTCAAGGCTCTCRTGGGTTCRCTTAGTCCCCCCCCCGCACCCCATCTCCTCTCAATTTGTGAAGAAACTRGACCAGATCCTTGAAGTTTCAATTCCCTGCATCTCTGCRAGAAGAAAGGCTCTCTCCTYCGCATCCAGAGCACTTGTAGGATAGTTCATGGGATTATGGCCCTCRCCTCGGTAGACCGATCTCTGGATTGAGAGGAACTGGCATCCCTTGGTCCAAGGACACATGAATTACTTCTTATTTGGTAAGGGTTTMTATATCTTTTACTTTGAGCTTAAAATAKATAGAGATCTCATATTCAGAAATAGCCCCTACTTATTYRGCACAAGAGGGTTATACTTAAACAAATGGATGTCRGATTTTGACTCAGAAATGATATTCCCTCAGTTGTTCCAGTATGGGTAAGACTTTCCCATCTTCCTTTTCACTGTTGGGGAGATGAAGTCTTAAAAAGTATAGGAGATACCCTGGGAAAATTCATCGACAGGKAGAACCTAAATCTATCATGTATTCTTGTGCTAGGATATGTGTGGAAGTAGATCTAGAAAAAGGGCTTCCAGAAGCAATCAAACTAAATCTAGATGATTGGACCCACATACAGAARCTAGACTATGAGAAGCTTMTGTTCAAATGTAARTCYTGTCACAAATATGGACATTTTGSAAAGAAATGCCCCAGTAACAAGCAATCTCCAAAAGTTAATGCAACACATCARGAAGATGGATGGMAGCAAGTCYGRAAGAAAGTAACTAGTGGTAAAGGCTTTGGCTCCYRACCYGGCCCCTTTGGTCCCCCGCCCAACCTATATTCCTCACGTCAGAACCCCCCTCCCA
>ML780855.1:1778884-1790117 GCA_009831015.1 Picea engelmannii | reverse complement strand
TCCTCCTCAAAGAAAAACTCCCCCCCAACTATAGTTTTGGATYTGCCTCCTCTCTCCRCCCCAACCTTAGTCGGATTACCATATGAGTCAGATGAAGAYGATCCTTCCAAGGAGGGCACACAAGGTAACGAAGACCCCCACTCACAAGCACTCCATACTCAATAAAAAGAAGAAGGASAAATCCCACATGAAAATCCAAGAAAATTGGGTCGAAGAATAAACAAGGAAGTTACAGAGGAAGCAGCCTCAAAAGAAAAGGCACAAGGAAAGAAGAAAGCTATAGAAAACTCCATGTACACATCAACATGAAAAACAKGAACCAAAGGATCAGATCACYYGGCTTATGGMAATCGGGCATCCTCCAMCCCCCATCAATGATTTTCCTCTCTTGGAACAACAAGGTAATGAAGACCCCCACTCACAAGCACTCCATACTCAAGAAAAAGAAGAAGGATAAATCCCACAAGAAAATCCAAGAAAATTGGGTCGAAGAACAAACAAGGAAGTTACAAAGGAAGCAACCTCAAAAGAAAAGGCACAAGGAAAGCATAAAACTATAGAAAACTCCATGTACACATCAACATGAAAAACAAGAACCAAAGGATCGGATCACCCGACTTATGGCAATCGGGCATCCTCCACCCCCCATCAATGATTTTCCTCTCTTGGAACTGCAGGGGCTTCGACAACAAGTCTAAAGCTGAAGCTCTAAAAGATCTAAACAAAATGGCCAATCCCTCAGTCATCCTTCTCCAGGAAACCAAAATGGATGCTTCATCTCTTCTAGAAAAAACAAAGAAAATTTTCAAAGCTACAAGTGAGGCAGTTGTTAGCTCTCAAGGAGCCTCTAGCGGCATTGCAACTCTATGGGATGAGAAAATATGGACTCCCGAGGTAACTCTGGAAACTCAAAGTTGGATTTTAACTGTACTAAAAAACAAGGATAACAATAATAGCATCTATGTAGTTAATGTCTACATGCCCAACTCCTATAAAGACAAAATGGCTACATGGAACTCCTTATCAGATATCAGAAACTCCATTGATCTCTCCACCTGCATAATTGGGGGAGATTTCAATACCCATCTCAACCTAGGGGGAAAAAAAGGGGGCAGTAAAATCAGAGACCACTTCTCTAAAAATATTTCCGATCTCATTTCAGATTGGAACATGCAAGACATCAAACCCTATAAAGGAAAGTACACATGGAACAATAGACGCTCTGGCCTTAGTCATATAGCAGCTTGCCTTGGCCATTTTCTCATAAATAGTAATATCCTTCTCTCCCCCTTTGTCATTTCCTCTATCATCATCCCTTCCGTAGTCTCAGACCATAAACCAATCTCTCTTTCCTTCTAAATTCCTAAAAACTCTGGCTCTCTCCCTTTCCACTTCAGCTACCTTTGGTTGGAAAACCCAGTCGTCCCTCCTCTAATTAAAATTGTGTGGATCACCCCCTTCTCGGGTTCCCCGAATTATGTTTGGGAAAGCAAGCTCAAAGAAGTCAAATAATCACTCAAAGAATGGATGAAAAACTCATTCATTCCACCTTAACAAGAAAAGAAAGAAAAAATAGAGAAACTTAGGAAAGTTCAGCTATAGATCAAAAAATAAACGGTTACAAAAACGTTGTTGAATCAATAAAAAGAAGCACAAAAACATCTTCAACACACCTTGCGCAGAGAAGAAGAAGTTTGGCAGCTGAAATCCATAAGACTCTAGATAAAATCGGGCGATTCAAGCACTTCCTTCTTCCACAAGCAAGCTCAATCATGGAGGGAAAAAAACACAGTCACCTCCATTACCTCAAATACAAGAAAACAACTCGAAACCTTTCATCAAGTCAAAGAGGAGGCCTTTCATCACTTCAACAATTTATATCAGCAACCAAGTAGTGAAGAAACAAATGCATATGTTCTTGACATGCTTGCCAATATCCCAAGTGTAGTCTCAGAGCATGAAAACATTCAATTAGTCAAGGATATAACAGAAGAAGAAATAACCAAAGCAGTTTGGAGCTTGGATCCTAACAAAGCCCCCGAACCTGATGGATTTCCAATCAGATTCTAGCGATCCTTCTGGGACATTATCAAGCGGGATCTAAATAAAATGCTAAACTATACCCTTCACAAACAGAAAATTGGAGGAGCAACAAATTCCACCTTTCTAGCTCTAATCCCAAAAGATTCTAACCCCTCCAATTTCTCTCGCTTCTGCCCCATTTCCTTTTATAACTCCTCATACAAAATCTTCACCAATATCATTGCAACTAGGCTCAATCCCCTGCTTTCAAAGTTAATCTCAGAAAATCAAGGGGTTTTTTTAAAGGACAAGCATATAACATACAATATTTTGCTAGTCCAAGAAGCCATTCATTCTAGCAAGAAATCTAAATCCCCATGAATGGTTGTTAAAATCGAAATGGCAAATGATTTTGATAGGGTCAAGCACAATTTTCTACTCTCGGTCCTCAAAGCGTATGGTTTCTCCAAAAAATTCATTAATTGGATCAGATCCTGCATCAGTGCGCCCTGGATCTCCCCTCTCCTCAACGGGAGACCCTCACAATTATTCAAGGCCAGTAGAGGCCTCTGTCAAGGATGTCCTCTTTCCCCTTTTCTCTACATCCCTCTAGCAGACTCTCTTAGTCATAAACTAGAAGAAGAACGAACAAAGGGAAAACTCCCTGGTTTACTTATAGCGAGAGGGATCAAGGAAATAAATAACTCACAATTTGCAGATGATACTCTCCTCTTGGGATCAACAAATTGTGAGTGATTTATTTTAGGTGGAAATAAATCACTCGCCATTCTCTTTCAGAAAATTATCAGTTCCTTCCTAGTGGCCTTAGACGGTAAACTAAATATTTTTAAATGTAGGATATATGGATGGCACATTCCAGGGCACTTAAAAGAGAAAATTTCTAGAATTTTTGGTTTCCCCATTATTACAACCTGGAACTACAAATATTTGGGAATGCCAATTTTTCTTAGCACTTATGGCTCTTCATCTTGGAAAGAAGTCATTGGGAAATTTTTAGCAAGAATACAAAATTGGGGAGGTTGTTGGTTTAATCCTGCAGGGAAATTAGTCCTCTCATCCATTTCCATTTTCCAATGTTTAGTTTTGTTATTTCCCAAAGGTGT
The DNA here is from genome assembly GCA_009831015.1 of Picea engelmannii. Taxonomy (NCBI): domain Eukaryota; kingdom Viridiplantae; phylum Streptophyta; class Pinopsida; order Pinales; family Pinaceae; genus Picea; species Picea engelmannii. The sequence continues at coordinate 1,786,971 of ML780855.1, read as the reverse complement.
TATGGATAAAATCTCTAGAGCGCTCTGAAGTTTCCTTTGGGCTGGCAGGAAAACGAACACAAAAAAGTTCCATCTTCTGAACTAGAAACAATTCTTCCAACCCCTCAATAAAGGAGGGCTCTCCATCATGGACCCAACACTAATGAATACTTCTCTAGGAGAAAAACTTGCTTGGCGTTTAATCACAGGTAATACAGATTGGTGGAAAGAAACACTTCTAGCCAAATATTTCAACTCCTCCAGGCCATGTTGTTTCGATGGCCCCATCCTCTCTCTCCCCGGTTCTCTGATTTGGCGCCTCCTAAAAAATACCTCCCCTCTAATCAAAGCCAAACTTTCCTGGGCCCCGGGGAATGGAGCGCAAATTAACGTTTGGACAAATCGCATCCTAGATCGTGAACCCCCGAACAACCTAGTGACTCTCCGATCTCTCAAAGATTGTTTCTCCTCAAATGGTCTCTCCCTCCTTAAGGATTTATGTCAGTGGAATTCATATCGGGATTGGATCAATTGGAAGATGCCCAATGCCCCTGATCATATCAGTTCTCTTTTCCCCACCCTCTTCAATAACCTTGCTGCTTGTGCTCCTTCTAGTCGATCCTCATCTGATTCCCACAGTTGGGGTGGAAAAACCTTTTTTGTTAAAGACAATTACACTCTTTTTCTTTCTGAAGCACAAGGTCCCCCTCCTTCCAAGATCTGGAAAGAGCTCTAGACCAGACCCTCACTTCCTAAAGTAAACACCTTCTATTGGATTTTGGTCCATGGTAAAATTCTAACAACATAAAACCTCCTAAAACGTTGAATTCAAGGTCCCTCTTGTTTCCCCTTTTGCCTCACAGCGTATGAATCCATCCCCAATCTCTTTCTTGAATGTCATTTCTCCTCCCAAATCTGGAACCTCATCTACCTCTCGCTCTCTCATCCCCCCCCTCTCCCCGAGAACTGGAAGGATATTTTCATTTCTTGGAAACAAATATATGTTGGCAGCTTCAAAAATAAGAAACAATTTACTCTTCTCTAGAGGCAAATCCCCAAATTCGTCTACTGGGAACTCTGGCTAGCTTGCAATCAAGCCATTTTCCACAAGAAGCTTCCCCCAATGCATAACATCTTCGCTAAAATATGTGGACTAGTTGCATAATTTTTCAAGTTCAAAGCAATTAGATGCGATCTACCAGGCACTTTGGAACAAAGTGAAGAAGATTGGGTTTATTACATTCGGGGATCCCCAACCACATCCTTCACTCCTCCCAGGCAAAAAACCAAAAGGCAAGAATGGAAGCTTCATCTCAACAACAAAGATTTTTCTCAATGGAAAATGCAACAACACACTTTCCTGCTTTTCTTTGATGGAGTTGTAACAAGTAACCCAGGGGTGGCAGGTGCGGGGGGAGTCATCTATGATTCCGATGGACAAAAGGTAGTTTACTTTTCCTGGGGTTTGGGGAAAAATACCAACAACAGAGCAAAAAATCTAGCAGTGTACATGGGTTTAAAAATATCTCATGCATGAAGCATCCGATCTCTCATGGTGCTAGGGGACTCTAAAATAGTCATAAAGGATCTTCTAGGTCTCTCAACCTATGCATCTCAATCTCCAGCAGTCTCTGCTTGCGAATAAACACCCTGAAACATTTCTTCACCAGCTTGCACTTTTTTCATATCCTCCGCTCTTAAAAAACTGAAGCAGATCACCTATCTAAAGCTACAAAATCCTTAGGACAGAGCCACCTCAACAGTAATCAAACCTTCTCTTATGATTGGCTACCTTAACCTTGCCAGTGCGATCTATCTCCCTCTCACAACTAAGGACTCTTTCCATATTCCCCCCCTTTCTCCCCTAATCCCCCCCCCACCCCTAACGTTCATCTCCCCTCCCCTTTCCTTCCTTTCTCCCCCTCTTATTCCCCCTCCCCCCTTTCCCCGTCCTCCACGGGATCCTTCCCCCCCTTCCCCCTGTCGAAATGGGCCCCCCTCCTCCTTGGCACGTGGATCCCCTCCCTAGCCCACGTGCCTCCCTCCCCTCTCCTCGTGTCCTCCTTCCAACTTCCTATACTCACTTTTAAATCCACAGATCTTCACTCACCCTTCTTGACAATCATCCATATGCTTATGGCGTCACCTCCGGCTCTTCACCCTACATGAATTCATTTATTCTTGTGGGTTTTCCTGACACTCTTTTCTATCAAGGGAACATCGCTTCAACAATCATGGTTGCTCCAGCTATCACCCAGTGCCATCACTTGGCTCTTAAGGACGCTCAATTATCAATCCAGTTGGTATTTTCTTCCTTCTCACTTTGTTTGCGTTCTTCATTTCTTCAACGCCTTCTTCACCTGTATGCTCCTGAGTCTCTGTATCAATATGTGGCAAAGTTCAAGAGCACCCTGCTCTTTTCCGAATTGTGTTTCGGAGGAGCTCTAAGAACAATTTTGCGTGCTACACACATACGTCAGAAGGGCGGAGGAGTAAACATATGCTCGTCATCGTGAATTTCAGTGAGAGAACCAGGGGATTCAAGAGGAAATGGAGAGCTTGCAAACACAGTTGCATCAACAGGAAACATGAAATAACCAAGAATTGACAATATCCATAAGGGGAATTAACATAAATACGAGGCAGCTTGGGGTTTTCACCCAACAATTAGCAAACCTGCAACAACCAGAGAATTGTGTTGGCTCTGGTGAGTCTCGGCTCCCATCCACCTTTCATCAATAGCCATCAATGACCACAATTTCCCCCCTTAAATGCCAGGACATGCAAACCTTCACCATGCAGAGGAAAACCTAGCAGTGCAACAAGCAGAACAACATGAAGATCCAGAGATCTCTCTAAATCATTAGTTGGGCGTCAAATGAACTATAAAATTTTGTTGCTTTTGAGCTTGTATGTCGCCATTTTTACGTGGCAGAATTGCAGTTCTTATGGACTCGTTGATACATTTTCTTTAGATATCCATAGATAGTTAGACTCTTATGGAAGAAGAAGATGTTTTTTCACCCTGCCATATGTGATTTTTGGATTTTTATTGCTCTTTTTTTAATATACAAAATTCCAAGCGTTTCTATTAAAAAACAACATTATGATGCTAAGTCGTATAAATTATATTACTTAAACAATATTATACAATGCTTTAATAACAAATAGGAGGAATATAGCTTAACCATATAATAATTTTAAAATTTTATAAACATCAACACTAACATTTTCATACAATACAATATAGTTTATCGTATTCATAATATAATACTCATTTGATTTCCTCTATAAAAAGGTCGATTTAACCTGTTAAAAACTCCAAGTTATGTTTGTAGTTTGTAATTTGGAAGGAATTTTATTCACTGAGTTCCAACGTGACAATTGTTTCGTCCTCTCCTCTCGCAAAGGAAGGGAACAATTAAATATTATGAGTTGAAGTATTGTAATGTCTCCATTACCAACAACTCAAAAAAATTTCTCTGATACCACTTTGTAATGTACCCAACTACCAAAGTTGGTCACACCATGAAAAACCTCTCTCTTTAACAACTCTAATACCATAATGTAACGTACCCAACGTTTAGGTGAGCAACATTACATGCAAAAACTCATTAAATTATTAAGATTTACTGCTAATTAAATTCATGTATCTTACCAACCGCAAATCACACACAATATTGACCAATTGAATGATACCACAGTTCTAAATTCATCTAGCAGCATATATTAAACATGAATATAATTTTTTAACCAAATAGTAAACACACAACATTCATATAAACCATTTACACAGCAGAATTAACATAGGAACACAACATAAACACTTATATGTTAATGATTAACCAACTGGCTGCAAACGAAGGATGAACCCCCCAACCATAGGCACTGCTAATCATTTTCTCTCATTAGGAAGCCACCCCTGAGAAGAGGCTATGAATGCACAAGGAGATACGACCCACTAGCTATCGAATCTCCACACAGAGCAACCCCAAACCCAGGTTATGGTATCACAACAATTCCAAACCTCCAACTCTCTCTTTTCCCCACAACCTGCACTACCCAAGGAATGTACCCCCTTCACTACTCATAGTCCCTCGGGTTGTACCATTCGTTTATCGGGGACACTAGTGCATTCGGTTGGCCAGGAATCACTCAACTTGGAACTCTAGGAACTCTCAGTTGTTTCATATTTTCTCACAACAACCCTCACAAGGCTCTAAGTCAATTTCTTTGTAGAAACTCCCACCACAGGCTCACAGCCCAATTTATAGGCACACAGGTGTGTTTCTCAGGATAAAAAAACATAGGCAACCAATGGTTTCCTTCAAGTATACCATGGTTGGTCCTCTTCTCAACCCTCTACTCCCCATTTGCTGCCCCAAAATCTCCCTGTAAAACTCTCCCCATTTTGCAAACAAATTTCCTCTTCTTCCTTGCTTGCTTGACTCACACTCTTCTCAAGGATGGTTGTACTTTATCCCATGCTCTCCAATAGTTATGGGATGTGACCACTCACACCCACCCTCTTACATGAGTTTAATGATTGGTCTCTCATACAATCAATCAACAAATAGGAGGTTACATGCAAAGAAAATAATTTCAGGAATGTGGGTTGGATTAATACCCATGAATAATTCCTCCTTGGACCCTCTCTCTCTTGTGGAATCATAGCCCCCCATCATTCTTCATCTCTTTCGTATCGCAACCAACGATTATTTCTTTTATTAATTATTTCAATGTTCATAATCTGCAAATCAGCCCCTGGCCACATTAAATCAATACTCGCCGCAACACCTCGGCTCACCAACCTAATTCACGTTTACAAAATTACATTATAATTCTTGGGGATTAGAATTGGGGATGTTACATCCCCTCCCCCTTATTTTTGCATTGTCCTCAGTACACAATTGCTTATAGGTGTAATTTTATTTTACAATTCCATCTCCTTGACCAATAATCAACATATAGGCTCTCTGGCCTGAAATCACACAGAAATTCTAGCCTAAACAAATTACATAGGCACTATTTCCCCAATACCACATACACATAGGCACATATTTCCCCCAAAATCACAAATACAAAGGCACCCTTGCCCGAAACATATACATAAGCCACTGACATTCTCCTACAACTATCCTGATTTCCACCAACTCTCTTCCTCTTGACTTGCCTAACCCAAGGAATGCACCATTTCTTTATCATGGATAGCCCAAGGGATGTACCATCTATTTATTAAGGTTAACCCAAGGGATGTACCATTCGTCTATCGGGGATAACCCAAGGAATGTGCCATTCATTTATCAGGGTCTCTCTGGCATAGGTAGCTAGGAATCTCTTAGATGGGAACTCAAGGGACTCACTGCTAGGAAGAACATCAGTAAAATAACCAGTAACAACCTTGTTGTTGTAGTGCCACTCACACAAGAGTGCACTCTTCAGGCCTGAAAACCGGGTTCTTTGACAATGCAATTCACACTAGAGTTCACTCTTCAGGCTCAGAAACCTGGTTCTTTGACAGTGCAACTCACACTAGAGTTCACTCTTCAGGCCTGAAAACCTAGTTCTTCGATAGTGCAACTCACACTCGAGTTCACTCTTCAATCCTGAAAACCTGGTTCTTCAACAATGCAACTCACCCTCTAGGCTTAGGCATCCTTTTCACTGCTATGCAGTTCCTTAGGTGATCCATCATTTTCCAAGGTGTTCTCACATAGAAAAATGCCAACTTGTTCTTATACTTCCACTAGCAATATATAACATGTGGCAATCATCCCATCTGCATTACATGCACACAATTAACATGAGACATCATCATATAATTATAAAATTTCAAATCTGTCTTACACAAGAAAACAAAGTTTCCCAAACATGAGTCTTTTTGCTCATAATTGTTTGGCTCTTGCAGCAATAGATTTCATTCTTCCCTGCGATATTACATCCCTTCCATATCCAATACCATTCTACCTGCAATTTCCTCAACTCCATGTAGCCAAACAGATTGTTAGAATATCCTAACAATTTTCAATTCTCAATTTCTCAAATTTGGTTATACAGGAAAAATAAAAATTCCCACGCATGAGATTTGTTATCTTTATGTTTGGTTCTTGCAGTAGTAGATTTCAATATTTCTTATGGGCATACCTCATCTCCATATCTAGACCACTATGCCTGCAATTTCCTCAACTTCCTTACAACCAAACAAGATTGTTAGCACTCATGCATATTTTTAGCAGTTCATGAAATGATATCACAATTGTATCTACCCAACAATTCAATCATTTCCAACTATTATTCACATTAAAATGGAATTCTTTTATTCATCATATTATCTAGAATAACACTACCATTCATTGTACATGCATTATTAGCACATCAATATTTTCATAATGCAATCAAACTTTATCAATAAATAAAACCAATGTGCCAGTAATCTTGGCCACATCTACACAATGCATCATTGCATTGATTCTGAAATATCATATGTTCATGTCATGTATTCCACCATGTGAGTTGGAAGGTATGGCCCATGCCTCAATACATCATCCAAAACCTTTCCCACAACCCATCTAATCCTTTGGATACCTTCCTTTTCAACCCATACACAACACTAGGAACATCCTCCCTTAGTGTTATATAGCGTAGGCAAAAAGGTTGCAGTCCAAACCTCAGTTACATAGGGAATAACCATCATGAACTTGGATAACACTATAGTCTTTCCATATTCAAACTCATCATGGCCTCACACATGACCACCTCAAATGACATTCATTGTTATGATAGGAGTAATGTCTCCTGACTTAACTCGGTTATGAATTCATAACCAACATAACACAATATGCAATTATATTTCCCATAAATGAATTTGAGCAACAAATAATATTTGCATACTCAAGGCCTCCTGCCTTTTCATCAATTCAAATATTGATATTAGAATGAGGGAATTCTTACATTCATTCCCTTCAACATTTATACGTTATAACAACCCAAAATGCATCCCTACATGGTTGTTATCAATTTACTTGATGCTACTTGATCTTTTACATTTGTAGAAGCTCGTCGGCTCCCTTCACTAATTTTATTGGTCAACATTTTCTCCATCCTCATTTGTCTTCATATGGATAGATACCATAAGCAACAATATTGTCATACTATAATCATGTTTCCTGGATACAAATTCCATCATTAGTTTTATTCAAATATCATAGCATCATTATTTCATATATATATATATATATATATTAGTAGACTACTCTTAGTCTATAATCATGTCACCAACATGTTCAAGCATGTCTACATGCACAAATGCACATAAATATGCACCAATCATTTGAGCTTTCATGCATTCTATATTTATTCTATGCATCCTGCATCAGTTCTATCACGCACTCCATTGCATATCTATTTCATATTAATCAATTATTTAGCTTTATTTGTTGTATATGGTAGTCTTTGAATTTCTATAGAACCGTGCTTCCATGTGCACTACTATTTTCCTCAATTGTGCACCATTGACCCTTATTCTACATCTTCTAGCCAAGCCTCACTTGGTCGTTCTGTATTTCCAACCACTAGCTGGTCCACTAGTGTTTCCATCTCACAACTATTTTATGCACATAATTTTGTCCCAACATCTTTTGCTAAATTCTCAATATTCATAGTGTTGTAACAACCACTATCCCAATTGAATATTAGCACAAAAATTTAATTAACCACTTCCCATTTTCTTGACCAAACCGGCCTTGGAATACCATTGTCATTGACCCACATTTCAACATTCTAAAATACTTATTTCATGTCTTCTTTCCAACATTATTTACTTTTTGGGTTCATACCCTATATGAAATATCTATTGACATTCCTTTGCAAGCCATTCAATCTGTATAGCATTTGAATACTAATATTCATTTTCTTTTATTTATCCCTTGAAAACCTTGCAACACCTTCCATGTACTTTCCTTTGCAATTTTTTGATGCTTCAGCCATTTGCACAAGATTGACTTATTTCATATCCAATGGACCCCAGGATTAATTTAGAATAAAACCACACAATTCTCAGTGGTGTAATCTTATCCTATTTCTAGAAATATTTTTCACACAACACTCTC
>ML780855.1:1754276-1773023 GCA_009831015.1 Picea engelmannii | reverse complement strand
GCTACAGTTGTAGAGCTTGCTCAACACTCATTCCAAGTTCTTAGCATCATAATGTTATAAATAACATAACTTGTATTAGGGGTATCAATGTATTATATTTTTTCCTTGGAAAAAAACTTAATTTTTATTTGAAATGAAAATTACATTATGTATAATATATTCATTCCATGTATTTTTCTTATAGATGTCTAAGTTAGGACATGCTCAAAGCTAATCCACTAAACAAAAATCAGAAAGCATACAAAGGCTTCATGTTGATGACTATATAAAAGAGCCAAAATACAGATATAGATATGGTCAGAAACAAAAGTTGTGAGTTGAGCTAAGTGGAACATAAAGAGACTCTATAATAATTCATCATATAAGAGCCGAAAGTGTTACTGTGTCTGAGGATAAAAAAATATTCCTAATCATACCATATCATAACATTAGGAGGCAACTGGAAAATTTATCAGAGAATTTATGAAAGGCATGTGATAATATACTGCCCTGATTCCAATTGAAGACCTTCTTTAGATAGTGTAACTGCGTCCATATTATGTCTAGTGTATATGGAATCAAATGAATCCATCAATCTCTTATATTATATTCATTCTGTGTATACACGTCGAAATAAAACATAATCAAATGAATCCATCAATGTCTTGTATTATATTTATTCTTAATGTATTACAAAATTTGTATTTAGCTATTATTTTAGATACTATTTTAAAGAGACATATTTATGAGAAATGTTTCTTTTGTGTGTCTAGTATGTGTCTTTCTCATGTTGTCTCTTCATTGGGGATTATCTCATACCACCTCTTATCAACAAGTGTTACAGGGAAGCTTAGTCCCTGCCAAACAGGTTTGGAACTATGAAGCAAGTATGGAAATATAATGATGATTTAAAACTATAATGAGACTAAATTATATATTGCGAAGTTACTCAGATGAGACTAAATTATATATTATGAATATACTTAGAAGTTGTTGTAGATTCCTTGACAATGAAATATGGTTATATTGTGAATATACTCAGAAGTTGTTGTAGATTCCTTCACGATGAAATATGGTTAGTTGGTTGTACTCTGCAACGACTACCATGCTCCCACCTATTTCACTTTCACTTCATTTCACAATGGTTTTACATAAAACTTAGTTGTCCCATTTGTTGAACTCCACTTTTCACTGCATTTCACAATGGTTGCACATAAATCTATGTTGTCCCATTTATCGAACTCCACTTCGAATGCCATAGCCACCCATAACTATATTTACTATGAAAATTTCATACTTGAAAATATAATAATAGGTAATTTGTCCATTATCTTTTGGATTTTTTTGGTATATATAAATAATTTGTCATTTGATTTTTTTTGTATATATGTAATTATTTTTATTTAAAATCTAGTTAAAATTTGAGAATAATATTAGATTAGATAAAATCAAGAAAAAGTTCATAAAATATTTTATCTGAATTATACATTGACTACAAAGAGAAGCTGTTCCCACAATCCAATGACCTTGTAAAGCTGAATTTTTTTTTTTTTTAAATATAAATATTTTGAATTTTTCTATGATTGTACTACAATAAAGGCGTGTTATATTATGCTACATATTTTGTTAAATAAATTGAAAACAATCCTCACTTAAAACCTTAAATCAAGTAATGTTATATTTTGTCTACGTAACAGTTGTATTTTCAAAACAATCCAAGGATATCTCGTATTCAAAAGTCGTTGCATACACTATCAAGATGCCCATAATGTGATATATTCAATTTTAAAATAACCAGTAAGTACGCAGAAACAAATTTCATCAAATCTTAATTAAACTCATTTAATCAAATTATTTTCGGATTCAGCTAATGTAAGCACATGAATCCCTTAGAATACTTCTACTATTGTATTTACTAGATTTCTAGTGACTGATATACTAATCATTAAAAAAATATATTCCTTTTACTATTTTATTTATTACATTTTGAGTGACTGACCTACTAATCATTAAAAAATATATTATCTGTAAAGATGGAATTATGCTATATCGACTTCTCCCAATCCTGGTTATATCTCCAATTTTAATATTCATGGTTGTTTTTCCATTTTTAAAAATTGTTAATAGTATACACATGGATATTTTAAAATAAATTTTAACACTATTTAATTTTAACTTGTCAATATTATATGCACTTTACATATTAACACCATACACTTATCTAATCTCTTCGACTAACTAACGTGTAATCTCTCACGTATTTTAGATTCCAATCAATCTATCGGTATCAATATAATTTCTTCATTTTCCTTTCATAAAATTGAATTTTCATGCAATCCTGAATCGCTATGCTATATTAACACTAATATAATTTCTGTCCTCATTTTAATCCACTCTTCCTTCTCGATTTCTTCCCTGGGGAGTTGAATTGCATGCCAATATCTATACTGCAGTTTTGGCCATCTTCAGTACAATCAAATATTAAATTAAAGATAGTTTTTATTATGGAAAACTTTAAGCCATTTTAAGAAAATTTAAGATGTTTTAGAATATTTAAAGATATTGTTTAGTGAAATAATATCCTTAAAAAATAAGGTATTTGGGGTTAAATTAGATACATTATGGTTAATTTGGATAGAAATTACATTTGTAAGCTTGATAATATAACATATGGCCAAAATAGAAGCAATTGATAATGTTTGAATGAAAGTATATTCTTAGCGTGAATTTTTATTTGGCCATCCACTGCCCAAGAAGTTGATATTTTCACAGTTATGTATACAATTAGAACAACAAGACAACCTAAAGGTGTTATATTAACAAATAAAAAATTATTGCAAAAATTGCCACAATGGATTATGTGCTTCGTAATAGAGATAAAATAGTGACAATTTCATATATGTCAATAGTTATTGAGAAAAACATGATCATCTCTCACTTAACATTTTGGCTTATGTACATAATGGAAAAAGGGTTGGATTTCATTTGCATGTGATTATTTAGGAAGAGTCTTGGCATGATTGAGTGACTTTATGCACATAAACTAATTAAATTTTGTGCGATCAAAGAACAAAATGAATTAAATAGAAAACTTGGCATCTAATAGGGTGATTATACTTATTCCATAAATTGTCAACCTTCTAATTGAAAGAAGGGGAAATGAGTGTCGAATTTTTTTTTGGTATCTTTATGAGAACCTAACACTCATGGTATTAATGATCTAGTCCAAGTTGACAAACTTAACTAGAAAGATCCATATGGTTGGTAGTCATTGTTATTTATGCAGGCTAGTGAAATTAATTTTGTTGATGAATCGAGTGATAATGCTTTTGAGATGATTATTATATCCATGATGTTAATATGTGATGAAATATAACTTTGATAAATATATGTTGATGTTATAATATTAAGACAATATGTCATTATGTCATGGCACGTGGTACTTACATGTAGATTTTAAATGTGGTCTTGACATTGTATTCTTGCGATGACATGCGAGAATTATCATGTGGATTCTTTATGTACATGTTGATATAATAACTAATGCAATGTTTGCATGTTGTGAGGTGGTGATTTTCAAAGCCAATGTTTGCATGTTGTGAGATGGTGATTGTGAAGGCCATGATTGTGGGATGAGAGGGCCAATTTATTTGATGATCTCGTGGAAACCCATAACCACGAAGGAGAATATTACAAGTAACATTTTATGGGTTGGGGACAACTCAATATACTACTTATTCCAATAATTCTTATGTCTTGTATTGGAGATGTGATGCTGAAGTCCCGAAGAATGGTTGGAAAATTGCTTGCCGGTGGTGTTGTGGGATTTGACTTTGATGTATGGGATTGTACATGGTTATTGTGGAGGGAGTTTAGTACATCCTTTAGATACGTCTGGTGTTTGTGGCTACCGATCTAGATGCCTACTTGGGAAAATGAGGTCTCAAGCCTTAGGGATCTTGATAGACCGGTAGACTTAAAGCCTGGTTCCAAAAGTCGAGAAGGATGGCTAGAGAGTACTCGTTCTTCCTCGATGTTGTGATGTGGACTTTCTATGCCTATTGTACTCACATGGGTGGCACTTGCTCCATAGTTTTCATCGCCTCTTGCAAATCAGGCACTCGCTCCATAGTTATTGCCTCCTACCAATGGAGATAGATGATATGGGATTCAATAGAAAATGAGGGAATGCTTCTCCACATGTAGAGAATGATGGTTGCAACTGTGAAAATATGATAAAATTGAGCAAGGAGTAGAACCATATTTAAAGACATTTGACTTGTCGATTGATCAACCAATGGATAAAGTAAATATCTATAAAAATCAATTTTAAAAATGTGTTTAGTTTATTAATCTAATAGGAAATGAATTAATTAATTAAAAAAATGTGTTTAGTTTTTTAATCTAATAGGAACTGCTTTAATTAATTTACAAAATGTGTTTAGTCTGTTAATATGATAGGAATTGCATTAGTTGTATATGGGGGAGAGAAACATAGCATTAAATTCTTTATATCTTGTGGGAGTAAATCTAAAAGATAAAATAAATGGCATTGTTTGTCTATTCCACAACTCATCTTGATCTGCGAAACTTACGGTAGTGATTAAGGAAGGTCGAATGTGATGACATGATGCATATTGTGTACAGTGCCTCATAAACAAAGGGAATAGAAATGAAGGCGTGAAGAAATTATTTCATATACATTAGACTTGTGTAGAATTTTCCAGAAGTCAATGTGTAAAGATTAAAAGACCAGAGAGACAGGGAAATTGGAGTAGAAATATAAAATAAAGTGTGAAGAAATTATTGGTTGTGGGCATGAATTAAATAAAAGGAGATGAAAAATGTGCTAGTCGATGATTGTTGATAAGAAATTTGGTAGTATTTCACTATCATAAAATGTCATGTATAAAAATTCTTCCATGTGAAAAAGGAAATCGGAGGGAATTCACGAGATGAAAGGAAGTGTGGAGAATTTCTCAAAAACTTGGTTGGGTGCTTTCAATTCTTTATTACATTGATAGACGTCTCCCTATTGGCAATAGATGTATTAATCAATATATTGATTAAAAACCTTGATCTAATGGAAACGAATTAAATATGTTGTCTTTGATTTCATTGACAAGATGAAGAACGTCTTGGAAACTGTATGTCCCAACACTGTATCCCGTGCTAACATTATTGCTCTAGCTATAAGAGATGTTGTGGCCCTGGTAATTACATTCAGTCTCATGGTCAAATCTTGTTAAAAACCTTCAGAAATATAGTAACATTTATCACTTGGTTGATAATTAATTAATTAAACTAAAAAAACAAAATAAATAACCTATGAAAAATGAAGTTATACAATTATACTAAATATTAGACAAAAAATTATGATAAGCTTGTATAAATTGCTCTGAAATCTGAATGTTTAGATTGTAACTGTCAAAATTTCACAAAATTTTCATAGTTACAACCTTGCCCCTCATAGTTCTAAGCTCAACACAACATTTCTTTAAAATCCTTAGTCTTTACCTTTGCCTTTTACTAGATGAAACATGATATTTTTAGAGGTCATCTACGAGAATGACATTTTTTAATAAATACAAAAAATTAAAATAAAATAAGATGACAATATAATTACATAGAAAGCATTGTTGACTCCTGCAGTATACCCATCCCACAACTTAAGGGATGCACTGAAGTAGATAGACTTGTATGATCGCAATCCCTTTCATCCTCTAGCTTTAAGACCTCCAAACAGTTGTACCATGCTTCCCTAGCCATCTGGTGATCGTTGATCCTCTTGAAACCATCAAAATAGGAGTTCGTAGTGTTTCCTGTAGCACTGACTGTATCAGCCAGTTCGCAGTGGAGTTCGCAGCGGAGTTTGCATCATTTGACTATATAAACTAGTTTGTAGTGCCAGGCACTGCGAACTGTCTTGTAGCTGCCCAATTAGTTTAGTTTATGCCCCAAAACACCCAAAAACTTTCTCCAGAGTTAGGTATGCCTGTAGAAGCCTCATAATGTGGTGTATGAGTGAAAAACATAGTTATAAGCAACATAATTCCTCAAAAAATTTCAAAATGCAAGGAGAAATCATTTCCAAAATTGAGGATTTTTAAGCTATTTCATCCATTACTTTATGAGCCTGGAACTCCTCCTTGTGGTAGCTTAGGCCAACATATTCAACTTCCTTTGGGATGGTTCTTCCTTAAAAGGTTGCAGCTCCAGTTTAAGTTGTCTCATCTGATCTTGTAAATCCATGTTATGTCTGTATAAATTCTTAAGCTGCCTATGGAGGGGCAGGAATCTCTTTGTTGTAAACCTGGCTTTATCAATAGTTTCCAGATACACATCCATAATATCCTTCAACTTTTTTCTCTCAGCCAACCCTTCTCCCTTCAAGTTATCAATCTCCTTTCTGGCTTCTTTGAGTTGTCTATTCAGTCTTTTGACGGTAGGGTTTTCTGGGGGAGTGATTATGTCTATGACCTCAATATGTTTTTCAACAAATTCAACTTTACCTTACCCTTTCTCTTGATGGGAGCTTCTATTATGTCCTCTTTTTCAACACTTTTCTTCTTTTCTGATGACCTGGTGAAGGGCCTCCTAGCTTTATCTTCAATTGCAGTAGTTGGTGAGGGGAAGAATAACCTCCTTCTTTTTGTGATTGTGGCTCTAGTTGATGGAGTTTTTGTTGTTTCTGGAGCTAGTTCGGGTGAAAAATCCCTTTGTGGAGAGTAATGAGATCCCCCTTCTTCTTCTTGTACCTTAGGAGCCTCATCGTTTTTAGCAATGTATTTGATCTTCCTCTTCCTACTTGTCTCTATGTGAACAATGTTGTCAACCTGAAGAGGACTCTGCACTTTGGATTGTGGAGTAGGAGCAACATTCAATTAAAAATGTGTAGAGGTAATGAACTTCTCCCAGTGAATGTTTTTCTTCTTCAACTCCTCCATCACAAGCTTTTTAATCATCCCTGAGTGAAAAAAACTTGTATCAATTGCCTTGGAATTAGCTTGGACCCTGACATCCATTTTCCCTTTGCTTCTAAACAAATAGAAAGGGAGATTCATGAGGTCTTTGCTTGTGAAGTGCAGCAAAAGTATAATGTGGTACTGATAAATCATATTGAACCTACCCTCACAGGTGAAATATCTTTGGATCACCCTTAACATCTTATCAAATCCTTCAACCATGTGGATCCTAGGCACTCCCTTTGATAGGTTATCTCCTTGACATTCTGGTTTAAGGATTTTTTTAGAGAAGGTTGCATTTAGATTCATGGACTTAAACCATCTTTCACCAATATTTGGTATCTCAGTAGCTACTGCTAGGGTTTCTTCATATACTTCAAGTTCAAGAGTCTCAACTTTAGTTTTGGTTCCAACAAAATTCAAGGAAAATTCTCTAGCTACCTCAGGGTGCCCCCTCTACATTTTCTGACAGAAATTGAAACATACCACTCTTTGGAAGACCTCCCTGATCAAAGGTTCAACTGCAAACAAATGCATGTCATAGGGTTCAGTCCTCACAATGCCCCCACCCTTAGGATCATACAGGTTGTGGGAAAGGTTTTGGATGGTGTATTGAGGCATGGACCATACCTTCCAGCTCACATGGTGGAATACATGACATGAACATATGGTATTCCATAATCAATGCAATGATGCATTGTGTAGATGTGGCCAAGATTAATTGCACATTGGTTTTATTTATTGATAAAGTTTGATTGCATTATAAAAATCTTGATCTGTTGATAATGCATGTACAATGAATGATAGTATTATTCTAGATAATATGATGAATAATAGAATTACATTTTAATGTGAATAAGGTTTGTAAATGATTGAATTGTTGGGTAGATACAATTCTGATATCATTTCATGAACTGCTAAAAATATGCATGAGTGCCAACAATCTTGTTTGGCTACAAGGAAGTTGAGGAAATTGCAGGCATAATGGTATGGATATGGTGATGCGGTATGCCCATAAGAAAGACTGAAATCTATTGCTGCAAGAACCAAACATAAAGAGAAGAAATCTCATGCGTGGGAATTTTTATTTTTCCTGTATAACCAGATTTGAGAAATTGATAATTGAAAATTGTTACGATATACTAACAATTTGTTTGGCTACATGGAGTTGAAGAAATTGCAGGTGGAATGGTATTGGATATGGAATGGATGTAATCCCATAGGGAAGAATGAAATTTGTTTTTGCAAGAGCCAAACAAT
This sequence comes from Picea engelmannii, assembly GCA_009831015.1. Taxonomy (NCBI): domain Eukaryota; kingdom Viridiplantae; phylum Streptophyta; class Pinopsida; order Pinales; family Pinaceae; genus Picea; species Picea engelmannii. The sequence continues at coordinate 1,764,819 of ML780855.1, read as the reverse complement.
TGTGAGCAAAAAGACTCATGTTTGGGAAATTTTGTTTTCTTGTGTAAAACATATTTGAAATTTTATAATTATATGATGATGTATCATGTTAATTGTGTGCATGTAATGTAGATGGGATGATTTCCACATGTTATATATTGTTAGTGGAAGTATAACAACAAGTTAGCATTTGTCTGTGTGAGAACACCTTGGCAAATGATGGATCTCCTGAGGAACCGTATAAAAGTGAAAGGGATGCGTGAGCCTAGAGGGTGAGTTGCATTGTCGAAGAACCAGGTTTTTAGGAATGAAGAGTGAACTCAAGTGTGAGTTGCACTGTCAAAGAACCAGGTTCTCAGGTCCGAAGAGTGAACTCTAGTGTGAGTTGCATAGTCGAAGAACCATTTTTTCGGGCCTGAAGAGTGAACTCTAGTGTGAGTTGCATTGTCAAAGAACCCAGTTGTCAGGCCTGAAGAGGGCACTCTTGTGTGAGTCACACTGCAACAACAAGGTTTTTACTGGTTATTTTACTAATGTTCTTCCTAGTAGTGAGTCCCTTGAGTTCCTAGCTGAGAGATTCCTATTTTCCTATTCTAGAGAGACCCTGATAAACAAATGACACATTCCTTGGGTTATCCTCGATAAACGAATGGTACATCCCTTGGGTTAACCCCGATACACATATGGTACATTCCTTGGGTTAACCCCAATACACATATGGTACATCCCTTGGGTTATCCATGAAAAATAAATGGTGCATTCCTTGGGTTGGGTAGGTCAAGAGGAAGAGAGTTGGTGGAAATCGAAATAGTTGTAGGAGAATTCCAGTGGCTTATGTATATGTTTCAGGCTAGGCTGCCTTTGTATTTTTTATTTTGGGGGAAGGATGAACCTATGTGTATGTGGTATTGGGGAAATATTTCCTATGTAATTTGTTTAGGCTGGAATGTCTGTGTGATTTCGGGCCAGAGAGACTATACATTGATTATTGGTCGGGGAGTTGGAATTGTAAAATAAAATTACACCTGTAAGGCATTGTGTACTGAGGACAGTGAAAAAATAAGGGGGAGGGGATGTAACATCCCCAATTATAATCCCTAGGAATTATAATGTAATTGTGTAAACGTGAATTAGGTTGGTGAGTCAAGGTGTTGGGGAGAGGAGCTCGTATTGATTTAATGTGGCCGGGGGCCAATTTGCATATTATGAACATTGAAATAATTAATAAAAGTAATAATTGTTGGCTGCGACACGAAAGAGATGAAGAATTATTGGGGGCTATGATTTCACAAGAGAGAGAGGGTCCAAGGGGGAATTATTCATGGGTATTAATCCAACCCACATTCCTGAAATTATTATCTTTGCATGTAACCTCCTATTTGTTGATTGAGTGTATGAGAGACCAATCATTAAAATCATGTAAGAGGGTGGGTGTGAGTGGTCACCTCCCATAATTATTGGAGATCATGGGCTGAAGTACAATCATCCTTGAGAAGAGTGTTAGTCAAGAAAGCAAGGAAGAAGAGGAATTTTTTATGAAAAATGGGGAGAGATTTTACTGGGGGATTTTGGGGTAGCAAAGGGGGAGTAGAAGAGGACCAACCATGGTATACTTGAAGGAAACCATTGGTTGGTTGTGTTTTTTTATCTTGAGAAACACACCTGTGTGCCTATAAATTGGGATGTGAGCCTATGGTGAGAGTTTCTATGGAGAAAATGACTTAGAGCCTTGTGAGGGCTCTTGTGAGAAAATATGAAACAACTAAGAGTTCCTAGAGTTCCCAACTGAGTGATTCCTGGCCAACTGAATGCACTAGTGGCCCTGATAAACGAATGGTACAACCCGAGGGACTATGAGCAGTGAAGGGGGTACATTCCTTGGGTAGTGCAGGTTGTAGGGAAAAGAGAGACCTGGAGGTTTGGAATTGTTGTGATACTAGAACCTGGGTTTGGGGCTGCTCTTTGTGGAGAGTTGATAGCTAGTGGGTCGTATCTCCTTGTGGACTCATAGCCTCAGCTCGGGGGTGGCTTCCTGATGAGAGAAAATGATTAGTAGTGCCTATGGTTGGGAGGTTCATCCTTCGTTTGCGGCCAGTTGGTTAATCATTAACATATAAGTCTTTTTGTTCTATTCATATGTTAATTTTGTTGTGTAAATGGTTTATATGAATGTTGTGTGTTTACTGTTTGCTTGAAAAATTATGTTCATGTTTAATATATGCTGCTAGATTCATTTAGAACTGTGGTATCATTCAATTGGTCAATATTGTGTGTGATTTGTGGCTGGTAAGCTACATGAATTTAATTAGTAGTAAATATTAATAATTTGATGATTTTTTGCATGTAATGTTGCTCAACTGAGCGTTGGGTATGTCACATTATGGTATTAGAGTTGTTAAAGAGAGAGGTTTTGCATGGTGTGACCAAATTTAGTGGTTGGGTACATTACAAAGTGGTATCAGAGCAATTTTGTTGAGTTGTTGGTAATGGAGACATTACAATACTTCAGCTTGAAATATTTAATTGTGCCCTTTCTTTGCGAGAGGAGAGGACATAACAATGGTCACGTTGGAACTCAATGAGTAAAATTCCTTCCAAATTACAAACTACAAACATAACTTGGAGTTTTTAACAAGTTAAATTGACCTTTTTATAGAGGAAATCAGATGAGTATTTTATTATGAATACGATATACTATCTTGTATTGTATGAAAATCTTATTGTTGATGTTTATAAAATTTTAGAATTATTATATGGTTAAGTTATATTCCTCCTATTTATTATTAAATAATTGTATAATATTGTTTAAGTAATATAATTTATATGACTTAGCATCATAATGTTAGAAATAACATAACTTGTATTAGAGGTATCAATGTCTTATATTTTTTCCTTGGAAAAAAAACTTAATTTTTATTTGAAATGAAAATTACATTTTGTAGAATATATTCATTCCATGTATTTGTCTTATATATGTCTAAGTTAGGACATGCTCAAAGTTAATCCACTAAAAAAATTAGAAAGTATACAAAGGCTTCCTGTTGATGACTATATAAAAGAGCCAAAATACAGATATAGATATGGTCGGAAACAAAAGCTCTCAATTGAGCTAAGTGGAACATAAAGAGACTCTATAATACTTCATCATATAAGAGATGAAAGTGTTAGTGTGTTTGAGGATCAAAAAATAGTCCTAATCATACCATATCATAACATTAGGAGGCAACTGGAAAGTTTATAAGAGCATCAATGGAAGGCATGTGATAATATATTGCCTTGATTCCAATTGAAGACCTTCTTTAGATAGTGTATCTGTGTCCATATTATGTTCAATGTATATGGAGTCAAATGAATCCGGAAATGACTTATATTATATTCATTCCTTGTATACACGCTGAAAGAAAACATAATCAAATGAATCCATCAATGTCTTATATTATACATATTCTTAATGTATTACAAAATTTGTATTTAGCTATTAGTTTAGATACTATTTTATAGAGACAGATTTATGAGACTTTACCTTCTCCTTAGTGTGCCTAATAAATGTTTTTTTGTGTGCCTAAGATGTGTCTTTCTAATGTTGTCTCTTCCTTGGGAGATTATCTCAAACCACCTCTTATCAGCAAGTGTTGCAGGGAAGCTTAGTCCCTGCCAAGCAAGTTTGGAACTGCGAGGCAGGTATGAAAATACAATGTTGATTTTAAACTATAATGAGACTAAATTATATATTGTGAAGTTACTCACATGAGACTAAATTATATATTGTGAATATATTGTGAAGATACTCATAATTTGTTGTAGATCCCTTGACCATGAAATATGGTTAGTTGGTTGTACTTTGCAACGGCTACCATGCTCTCACCTGTTTCACTTTCACTGCATTTCACAATGGTTGCACAGAAAACTCAGTTGTCCCATTTGTTGAACTCCACTTTTCACTGCATTTCACAATGGTTGCACATAAAGCTATGTTGTCCCATTTATTGAACTTCACTTTGACTACCATAGCCACAGGTAACTGTATTTATTATGAAAATTTCTTACTTGAAAATATAATAATAAGTAATTTGTCCATTATCATTTGAATTGTTTTGGTATATATAAATAATTTGTCTGTTATCATTTGATTTTTTTGATATACATGTAATTACTTTTTATTTAAAATCTAGTTAAAAAGTGAGAATAATATTGAATTAGATAAAATAAAGAAAAAATTCATAAGATATTTTATCTGAGTTATATGAGTTATACACTGAATACAAAGAGAAGTTGCTCCCACAATAAATATGAATGTTCTAAATTTTACTATAATTGTATTACAATAAAGACCTGTTATATTGTGCTATTTATTTTGTTAAATAAACTGAAAACAATCTTCACTTAAACCTTAAATCAAGTGATGTTATATTTTATCTAAACAGCAGTTGCATTTTCAAAACAATCCAAGGATATCTCATATTCAAAATTCTTTGCATACACTATCAAGATTCCCATAATATGATATATTCAATTTTAAAATAATCAATAATTACTCAAAAACAAATTTAATCAAATCTTAATTAAACTCATCTAATCAAATTATTTTCGGATTCAGCTAATGTAAGCACATGATTCCCTCATAATACTTCTACTATTTTATTTATTACATTTCGAGTGACTGATATACTAATCATTAAAAAATATATTATTTTTACTATTTTATTTATTACATTTTGAGTGATTGATCTACTAATCATTAAAAAATATATTATTCGTAAAGATGGAATTATGCTATATCAACTTCTCCCAATCCTGGATTCGGGGGTTGTTTTTCCATTTTTAAATTGTTAATAGTATACACGTGGATATTTTTAAAGAATTTTTAACACTATTTAATTTTAAATTGTCAATATTATATGCACTTTACATATTAACATCATACACTTATCTAATCTCTTCGACTAACGTGTAATCTCTCACGTATTTTAGAGTCCAATCAATCTATCGGTATCAATATAATTTCTTCATTTTCCTTGCATAAAATTGAATTTTCATGCAATCCTGAGTAACTATGCTATATTAACTTTAATATAATTTCTCTCCTCATTTTAATCACTCTTACTTCTCGATTTCTTCCCTGGGGAGTTGAATTGCAAGCCAATATCTATACTGCAGTTTTGGCCATCTTCAGTGCAATCAAATATTACAAATAAAACGAAATAACATGTCTATCTGTGAATGTAGCACATGCATTGTTGCTCTTTAGAGTAGTTGTGAAGATATTTATCTTCATATTTAATATAATATAATTATGCCGAAAGGTGTATATCTATTGACAATGGGCACATTTAATATGTTTTTAGTACTTAATCAGTTTTGTATGGACAAGATTAAATATTGTTGGAATATTCTTAGTAGTCCCAATAAATCAATGATTGTGATTTCAACCACTAACTTCCTCACTATTATAAAGACAGCCGTTTACATGTTTATTTTTTTACTTTTACTTAATCATATTTAAAATTTACTATGATGGCTAGTTGATTGCCACCTTCATTTTCTAAAAAGCCCAAGTTTACAAGCCACGATTTTTACTCCAACTATTATTTACTGGACGAGATTTACCTGCCTAAAGCTCTTATCTCATTGATTATTTAATGCCCAAATCTCAATTATTTCAGCGTTCATCAGCCACGAGTGATTTGTGGTTGTGTTAGTATACTTAAATAATACTATTCAATATATATTTATCGTCTCATTTCATTGTGATGAGTAAAAAAACTCTCCTTGTGCAACCAAACTATCATTGTACATAAAATATTAATCAACAAAAATAATAAAATATAATACATAAAACGGAAATTAATGAAAAAATATAAAATTATAGTTTAAGTACTTGAAAATCTACTTGAACCATTTTTATTATTTTTTTGATTTAAACAAGATCGGCCTACATGTATACCAACGACATAATTTTTTTTTATAAAATAACCATTGAAAACCGCCAAGTTAGAAACCTACTACATATAAATTTTGAAACAAACATTTATAGCAAATATGTCTTATGTTTAAGATTTTCCATCTCACGAGAGGTACAAAATATATAACATACATACACACTCAGTTATACTTGCCTCTTCCAGCCAGCCGCCAACAACGCCTCAGGAAATCTTGTTTGGAGCCACCTAACAACTATTCACCATTGTTTCAGCTATAATCTTTAAGTAATTAAAATTGCCAGACTTCGTCTAAACTGGATTTCTTCCATCTACAACATATCATTTCATTTCTGCAACAACCAATTATCATAATGTATTGTTGGTTTACCTACTTTATATTTCCAAAATTCATAAAGAATGAAAAACATATGCACCTCCCAATAATAACAATAATAAAAATATAAAAATTATATAATTTATTATTTTTCATCAACTATATAGAGAATATTAACAATATATGTAACCTAAACGACAACTTCCTATCTTTTTCTTTACCAAGTGGATTGCAGCTTTTCACACTGTATCCATGAAACACAATCTGTGAAATATAAACTATTGTCATAACAAACTATCTAAGTTAATAGAAAATGATCGTAATTTTTTGTAACTTGAAGATAAAAGGGTAGTAATATCCATCATGGGGTTGCTCGGGAAAAAGGAATAAGTAGCATAAAGCAGATAGCACCCAACCTCCACAGCCCGTCCCTCCGTCTGACGAAGACCATTTCTGATATTGCTCTCTGCTATGTCCAGGGATTCTGGACAACCTCACTCCTCGTTAATAGAAAACAGCATAGATGGTGGTATTTGATGGCCATTGTCTAGTTTTCGTAGCAAAAATCCTCTTTGGTGGGTGGTGAATTGTTATTATGAGGGACAAGGATTAATCAAGCCAAAGATCCAAAGTAAGAAGTTAAAGATAACATTAAAACATTAAGACTGTTGAAAGATAAAACATAAGGAAGCCAAAATATAAAATATAGAGAAAAGCTAAGTTTTCAATAAGACTTCAAATCTTATTGTCCAATAATAATATTAATATAGAAAATATGTTTTTATTATTATATATATATAAAGAGTTTCTTATATGAAACATTACATTACACATTATGGAAAAATATATAATCAAACATTAAATTAATATAAAATCAACCCTTATCTAATGATGAAAAAATATAAAAAATTAAACCAATATAAAGTCAACCCGTATGGAATGTTAGAGTCCTTGCTTGCCTTCAACGAAGACTAATAAGAGATATATATATGCGTTACATACTTTAAAGGAGTGAAATAAAAATGGATGGAGGAGTAGTGGAAAGTTTAAGAGGTTTAAAGGTAAATTTATAATGTATTAGATATTATTTAATGAATAATATAATTCGATATTTTAAATTTTTGTTTATGTTGAAATAAAATTTTAAATTTTATTATAATGAATAAATAATTTTTTAGGTAATATATATATTATCTAAGAAATTATTTATTTATTATAATAATATTCTAAGTAAAGGTGTTTGTTATTTGATATTATTATAATAAATAAATAATTTTGTAGGTAACATCCATTTTTGTGATATATATATATATATATATATATATATATATATATATATATATATATATATATATATATATATATATAAAGGTGGATATTGAAGAATATAAGTAAGGTATATAAAAGGATGATATCCTATACAATTAAATTAAAGAAAGGTTTTATTATGGAAAACTTTAAGCCATTTTAAGAAAATTTAAGATGTTTTAGAATATTTAAAGATATTGTTTAGTGAAATAATATCCTTAAAAAAATGGGGTACTTGGGGTTAAATTAGACACGTTATGGTTAATTTAGATAGACATTACATTTGTAAGTTTGATAATATAATATATGGCAAAAAAGGAAGCAATTGATAATGTTGGAATGAAAGTATATTCTAAGCATGGATTCTTATTTGGCCATCCATTGCCCAAGAAGTTGATATTTGCATAGTTATGTATACGATTAAAACAAATAAAAGGTGTTATATTAACAAATAAAAAATCATTGCAAAAATTGCCACAATGGATTATGTGCTTCGTAATACAGATAAAATGGTGACAATTTCATATATGTCAATAGTTATTGAGAAAAACATGATCATCTCTCACTTAACATTTTGGCTTATGTACATAATGGAAAAAGGGTTGGATTTCATTTGCATGTGATTATTTAGGAAGAGTCTTGACATGGTTGAGTGAATTTATGCACATAAACTAATTAAATGTTTGTGTGATCAAAGAAATACAAAATGAATTAAATGGAAAACTTGGCATCTGATAGGGTGATTATACTTATTCCATAAATTTTCAACCTTCTGGTTGAAAGAAGGGCAAATGAGTGTCGAAAAACAATTGGTATCTTTATGAGAACCTAACACTCATGGTATTAATGATCTAGTCCAAGTTGACAAACTTAACTAGAAATATCCATATGGTTGGTAGTCATTGTTATTTATGCAGGATAGTGAAATTGATTTTGTTAATGAATCATGATAATGCTTTTGAGATGATTATTATATTCATGATGTTAACATGTGATGAAATATAAATTTGATAAAGATATGTTGATGTTATAATATTAAGACAGTATGTCATTATGTCATGGCATGTGGTACTTACATGTAGATTTTAAATGTGGTCTTGACATTGTATTCTCACGATGACATACGAGAATTATCATGTGGATTCTTTATGTATGTGTTGATATAATAACTAATGCAATGTTTGCATGTTGCGAGGTGGTGATTGTCAAAGCCAATGTTTGCATGTTGTGAGGTGGTGATTGTGAAGGCCATGATTGTGAGATGAGAGGGCCAATTTATTTGATGATCTCGTGGGAACCCATAACCACGAAGGAGAATATGACAAGTATCATATTATGAGTTAGGGACAACTCAATCTACTACTTATTCCAATAATTCTTATGCCTTGTATTGGAGATGTGATGCTGAAGTCCCAACGAATGGTTGGAACATTGCTTGTCGGTGGTGTTGTGGGATTTGACTTCGATGCTTGGGGCTATACATGGTTGTTGTGGAGGGAGTTTAGTACATCCTTTCGATATGCCTGGTGTATGTGGGTACCAATCCAGATGCATGCTTGGGAAAATGAGGTCTCAAGCCTTGGGGATCTTGATAGACCGATAGACTTAAATCATGGTTCTAAAAGTCAGGAAGGATGGCTAGAGAGTACTCACACTTCCTCGATGTTGTGATGTGGACTTTCTATGCCTTTTGTACTCACTTGGGTGGCACTTGCTCCATAGTGGTCATCGCCTCTTGCAAATCTGATACTCTCTCCATAGCTATCGCCTCTTTCCAATGGAGATAGATGATATGGGATTCAATAGAAAATGAGGGAATGTTTTTATCCAAATGCAGAGAATGATGGTTTCAAATGTGAAAATATGATAAAATTGAGCAAGGAGTAGAACTGTATTTAAAGACATTTGATTTGTCGATTGATCAATCGATGGATAAAATTAAATGTCTATAAAAATCTGTAGTGACTAACTATTTTCCAGGACTCAAATAAATAGATATCTATTTTTGTTTCCTACTGAAATAATATGCAATTTAAATTATTGTTTTCTTTCATGATTTTTCTACACCAGGAAAATAAAAACAACAACATAATAAAAACAGAACTTAATAAAAGACATAAAATTCTTACCTCAACCAGTAGATTAGTTGATTTAGTCCATTTTCTGCTTGTTGATGATCATGCCCAATTGCCCAAACTGAATATTAACTTCTCATCCAACTAGGAAAAGCCTCTCCAACTCCTTAGCTCCATGAATCCTTGCAGTTTCCTGGCTCTCGAGCCCAAAATTCCCAGCAACAACAATGCCCTATGAGAGTTTCCTAAATGCTATGTCCTCCCAATTTTCCTCCTCCTCCTTCTTTCACCTCTTGTAGAAATTTCCAATCCAAAAATGAGACCCCCTCTCCAAGTCCCCTCCTCTCTCAAATCCCCCTCATTAATTTCCCAACAACCTTATCCCCCCATTAATTCTCCAACAACCTTATCTCTCCATTAATTCCCCAACAACCTTATCCCCCCATTAATTACTTCACCCACCTTTTAATAATAAAATAATAAAAGTTTCATTTAATATATTTTAATAATTAATTAAATTTAAATTAAAAACTATCATAAAAATTAATTAATTTGGGTTGTTACATACACCCACCCTTCAAGAAACTTTTTCCCGAAGTTAGAGTAATTTACAATAAAGGGTAACACCACATGATTCATACATCCACATCAAATAATCAACATCATCAATTTAAAACACTTATACATACTAGTGTACATGTGCAAGGCATGCATGTGTAGCTAGCACATACATTACTCACACATGCACTAATGACAATAATTATCACTCCTAAAGTAATTATTGCATGCGTCCAATCCAATCAACAAAACTATTCATTTAATAAAAGATAATAAACTATTTAAAATGTTCACGAAATCCCTTAATTACAATAATTTAGCACAAGCAACATTCACTTAGATGATTGTAGTTTAGTTAATTATATATA